>SNQJ01S0015960.1:0-50147 GCA_010110895.2 Picea sitchensis | reverse complement strand
AGGTTGGTGATGAATCCCCAACATGACTAATAGAGGTTGGTGATGGATGTGTAGTGTGAATAGCAGTGATCAGACATGTGCCCCGAACATGACTTGCAACAACTGGTTGCAGGTCTTCAACATGACTCGCAGAGGTTGTCGACCAATCTCCAACATGACTAGCAAAGGTTGGTGATATAACGCCAATATGACACGCAGTGACTGGACTTGTTCCCCCATCATGACTTGCAGTGGTTGGTTGCAGGTCTTCAACATGATTTGTAGAGGTTGTCGACCAATCTCCAACATGACTAGCGGCGGTTGGTGATATAATGCCAGTATGACACGCAGTGACTGGACTTGTGGTGGTAGTGAACTGTTTCATTTGAGTCCAAGGTGCATGGAAAGATTGATTTTGAGAAATTGTAGGCTAGGAAGGATCCTGGTTTACACCTTGTCCCTGTCCGGTAGGACAATATCCTCCTCTATACTGATTCATAAAGGGTTGTAAGGGTATCGACACTGAGGAAGCTGCTTGCGAAGATAAAGCAACATGACAAGGGTTACTCATGTGAGGATATATGTTGCCCCCAGATGAAGGAACTTCGTGAGGGGGGTTGCCCATACTATAAAAATAATTCCCCCCAAATGAGACACCAGAGGGCAGACAGAGGTCCTCCATGGGAAAAGTGTTCATAGGAACCGACATAGCGGAAGAAGGATAAGTGGATGGAGTGTAACAAGTAGAATGATTTCTTAACTGGGCACTTTCTTCTCACATAGTGGATTCGTAGGAAGGAAGATTCCAACCTCCTACCATAAGAGGTGTTTGAAGGATATGACTCCTACCAAACGGAGAGGGATAAGAAAGAGGCATCATGCCCCCAGACCCAAAACTTGTATTCTCATAAGGAGGTGAGACAGAGGATGGAAAGTGTGAATACATATCAAGCATACCATGAGAAAAATGATTAGAGACCTAAGGCATTGACTGAGTACCATAATTCCGCATACCATAATGCGAAGTAGAAGCATCCATCCCCATGAAATGAGTGGACATCATGGGGGGGGGTAGTAGTAAATGAGGGAGAAAAAGGAACTCCACTGTCCATGATAATGAAGACTCAGTATAGACTCCTAAGGCCAACTAGTAATCAAAGAGCATACCAAAAAGTCAAACGACCAATATGCATGCAAACGGGCTAAAGTGGCTGAGTGGCCTCCCTCGCAAAAGAAGGTATGTCTTGTCTAGGAGGGACCTGAGACTCCCTGCTAAAGTTTGGAGGTAACATAATCAGTTATAAGGGCCCTTGTAGGCTTAAAAACCAGTCGGTTAGATCCTCCTGGAGAGGTAATCTTCCATAAAGGTTGTGTGTTGTCCAACCCCTATCTGACTCAGGATACAAGAAGAATAACCCTTGCAAGTAACCTATGAGAAACCTAAGTCAAGAAACTAATCAACCACTGTATAACCGATGCAAAGGCGAACAATCGTAAGTCTGGATTACCATATGGGCAGGGTAGCCAAGACCAAAACCTTGAAAGTACCGCCTCTCACAGAGGTATGGGCACTAGCAAGATCCCCAAATATGAATAAATCCGCAGAAATATATTTGATGCTAGGTGAGTATCCAGGGTTTATCCCTTCAACAAACTTTGTGCAACCTCGTGCTTAAATCCGATGTGAGCGGAGCCTCCTGATATTACCAATTATACAATGGATTTCTCAACTCCCTATCTCAAACACATACGTTGATATAATTTCCTTTGAGAAGTTTACTCACAAAATCCTATTCCAAGGCACTAAATCCTAGGCTAGTTTGTGCACCCTTAAACAATAAAATCGTTACTAATCAATTTTAATTTAAAGCATAAATTTTATTGGACGTGATTACTCAAAAATGTATGGAAATGAAACTCATGGTGTTATGACTCTGCATGAAAATAAAAATAGATATAATGCAAAGGCTAACTTTAACTTTTTAGTGAGTGATATGCTAAATAAAAAACAGTGCAATCTTCAATTTTAACTCTGCAAATTAGAAGTAAAATGCAATCTTTAGCTAAATGTGCTAAGCTAATGATAAAGGTTCAAAGACAAAAAATACCAACCAATGCAAAATACTTATTTTTTTTTTGTATTTTCAATGTATTAAAAAAAAAATGCATGGATTGATAAGCGACTTGATATATAACTTCTACTGTGTATAAAAGAAATCACTCGAGCATAATACCAAGAAGCTAAGAAGACAACCCAACTACCAAGGAAAAATAAAAAATGGAAAACAAACAAAAATATGCCGCCCAAAAATTCAACTCCAAACAGGTTTTCTGTCATCCCAGATAATCTCAACAGGCACCACAGAGACCTAAGAAGGCTCAGTGATCCTCAAAACCTACCCAGCAGTCACTAAACCAAGCAAGCAAGCAAGGGGAAGTGGTATACATGACTGTTCAAGAGGAAAGGGTGTATATACACTTCTTGCAGTGAGACAACAAGCATGTATACGCGACTGTCAAGGAAAAAAGGGTGTATATGCTTTAAAACAAGGCCAGGTAAGGGTAAAAGGATAAAAACTCAGACCAAGAGTGAACAAAATCTGTCCAGCAGTGATATGACAAGAAACACAAAGGAAAAAGAGCAAGGTAAGAAGAAAAAGGTACTTCAACCCTTAGAAGGAAGATCTCTCCCCAACGGAGTCACCAATTCTGTTACAAGGGAAAAACTCTCTATTGCCAAGGGTAAACCACAAAAGACAGGTATGACCACATAAATCAACTAAATTCCAACATGTGCTATATAAAATAATGTGCAATACGAGGAAGAAGCCTACCTCGATCCAATTGTTTGATGTCGTTCCATTGTTGAGCACTTTGACCTAAAGCTTTACACTTGCAGGAAGTTCTCAACAAACAAGCAATGTAAGTATATAGTGACAATATATAAAATGAGTGAGCACATTAGATAACACAATCCATTAATAAACATTACAAACATGCCCATGGATAATAATCATATATTTGCAAGATATCGATAGGAAGGGAAAGGATCATTTATATTAATAATTGATCAATAGAAGTATCAACATTACAGACTTCTGTGTCGGCACGGTTCAAAACCAATAAACCAAGTTCCTTCCAACTGGGTCTCCACCACTTCAATCCTCCACCAAAGGCAAGCTCACGGAAAATAGGTAATTAGGTCCTCTCGACAATAAGGAAAGAGCTTGGGGGATGAACACTGTGTTCAGACTTGAGGGACAAAGGGATGCAGACTCAAGATGAAGTAATTTCTCCAGAGTAACTTTGCTCTCAAAGTTGAATTCTTTCTCCTTCTTTTCCATAGCTCGAAATTGTTCTCTTATAGCCTCCAGAATGCAACTAAAGGGTCAAGTCAGAACGTTTCCAGTATATGGAAGGCCAAATATTAGAGATCTTCATCGTGACATGGAAACCCGACCTCATTTTATATTTTCTGGCACAAATCCCAATATATGCAAGCTGTAATGGAGCAACAAGCATATACACATCTTACATAGCAGTTAGGGAGCGTATATGTGGAAAAATATATATTTTTGGCTCTGGATTTATCAAAAGGGGGTTGATAAGTCTACATAGGGAAATGGAAAAAGGCCCTTTGTGCAAGATATCAATGGTGAGGCAAATCTCGCTATAACAAAAACCTAGATATCCAAGATATGCCTCAAACCATCTGCAAATATATCACCAAGATATCCCTATAGCCATGTGCCAAAGACCTTCATGATATTCCTTAAGCATATACCATAACCACCAAGATATGAACTTTAAAATATAGAAAGCATACCTTACATTCTGCAAACCTGGTATATCAGATCTTAAATCTCAAACCCTTCCATTGTTCTCTTATAACCTTCAAAATGAAACTAAAGGTCTGAGTCGAACGCTTCCAGAAAGGCCAAATATTAGAGATCTTCATCGTGACATGGAACCCGGACCTCATTTTATATTTCTTCGCACAAATCCCAATATATGCAAGCTGTAATGGAGCAACAAGCATATACACATCTTACATAGCAGTTAGGGAGCCGAGCATGTGGAAAAATATATATTTTGGCTCGATTTATCAAAAGGGGGTTGATAAGTCTACATAGGGAAATGGAAAAAGGCCCTTTGTGCAAGATAACAATGGTGAGGCAAAACTCGCTATAACAAAAACCTAGATATCCAAGATATGCCTCAAACCATCTGCAAATATATCACCAAGATATCCCTATAGCCATGTGCCAAAGACCTTCATGATATTCCTTAAGCATATACCATAACCACCAAGATATGAACTTTAAAATATAGAAAGCATACCTTACATTCTGCAAACCTGGTATATCAGATCTTAAATCTCAAACCCTTCCTCAAATTCAACATCAACAAAAAATGGCACCTTCAATTTTTCTTCAACCTCGGTGGAAAAAGGCCAGTCATCTCGTGGGGCCTCACATGATGAGCCTTAGAGAACCTGTGGGGGTCCTCTCGAAACACTCTATGCTTGAGCCGTGGGGGTCAACATAATTATCGTTTATCGAAAAACCCTCTCCCATTTGCAACTTTGAAACCTTCACCCTTTCTTCGCTGCTTCAGACTCGCTACCTGAGATTCACCAATAGATCACTTTCTCACTTGATAGATATTCAATAAAATTTCTTCTGTACCAATGAGAGGCTTCTTGAAGTGTATTTATAATTTCCAAACCAACTCCTTTACTTAACTTTAGGGTTTACCTGCAACTTCTTGTTGCAACCACTTTTCTTCTTTAATTAATTTTGGGGCTTACTTGTAACTTTTTGTTGCAACTGTTTAGGGGCTACTTAACCATACTTTGGGTCTTCCAACTTCAAGAGGTTATATATCCTTAAACTCGAGGAACGACATGGTATACCACCTATCATTCAGAATGATAGGACAAGGAATATCTATCTATGATGGTTTTGCATGCATGTTCCATGTTCTTCATCCTCTTTTTCCTGAAATAGCTTCGAGATTCATGACCACGCCTTTTGGGATTCTCAACCAATTAACCACTTATCCATATTTCCAGGAATTCTTGTAGACTTATTCAAAGCGTCTTCCCATGAGGGCCATGCTTAAATCTATTCCATAAGGGGACTACTTTGGAGACTTCTTCAAATATACCCATCACTTATTCCTTCAAACAAACCCATCACTTCTAGAGGCTTCTTCTGGGGTTAACATGATTCTTCTATGGTTGAAATCAATGCTTCTAGACTTATTCTAGAGTTGACATCTAGGTTTATATCAATGGCAATTAACTTTCCAACAACAACAATCAAATCATCATCAAAGTAAAAGACAATTTGAGGAGGGTGATTGGGTATTTTTGAGACTTCAACCTTATAAGCAATCAACACTCAAGAAAAATAAGAATTAGAAATTAGCTCCAAAATTTTATGGACCCTACAATATTATTCATAGGATTGGACAAGTGGCGTATGAGTTATATTTTCCTTCTTCTCACATTCATAAGTTTTTTTTATGTATCCTGCCTAAAAATGGTTTCAGGAGAAACTATGCCAGTGCAAATAGAACTTCCAGAATTAGATGAAGAAGGGAAGTTGATTCTTGAACCAAACAAAATTATAGATCAATTTTCTCCATCTCTTTGAAATATAACCATTATGGAGTACCTAATCAAGTGGAATAATATACCTCTAGAAGAAGCTACATGGGAAAATGAGTAGTTTGTGAAGAAACACTCTCAATTACAAGCTTTGAGGGAAAATTGTTTTTAAAGAGGGGGTCTATGTTAAGGCCCTTATCAAAATTCATTATTAGTTTAATTGTTATATTAGTAGGCCATATAGAACCTTTCATTATAATTGTACCCTTTGTCTTCTATACATATACCAGAGATACCTTGTCTTAAGATCATCATATTTTGTCTTGTGAATTGGATATATTGTAAAAGGAGGTTTTCCCCCTCAAAGTAGACTATATATATTGATTTTTTTTTATCATTTTCAAGGTGCTTTGTTCATAACATTCTCCACCAAATTATTTCAGACCAATTTCCCATTATCTCAACTTGACAATTGAAGCTCGTTCTTGAGAATTCATCATCATGTGATCCCATGGACTAGAGAATGCAAAAAAGGGCCTTGAGTATCTTCTCATTACTATACTTTCTATACGAATGAGCTTCCAATTTGAGTGCCATGTGAAAATTTAAATGCATGCTACATGCAATTGTCTCCATAATAAATTGTTCAAGGAGTGAGTTGGCTGTATAGTTTTCCATTGATCATGAGAACCCCCTCGTTTAGGGTGGTAACTTTTTTTAGCATAATCGTCCACCAAAGTATTGTTCTCCTGTAAGACATGATAGAACCTCTTGCATGAGAATTTTGTTATTTATTTCTATGGCATAGATGCTAATATGTTGTCCACAGGGGTTGAATTCAATTCCATTTGACTTATGATGGTCTTTGAATCTCCCACCACTATCAAAGATTGCATACTAGACTCGATGGAAATAATCAACCTTATTGTTTAGGTGAGGAATGGAAAGACCTCACTCAATCATTTTCGAATCTTAATAGGCTAAGGTAAGATAGGAGAGAATGTTACTATGGGTTTATAGCCTTGCAAAAATATTAATCAACCCTCAATAAATATGTTCTTGGGCCCGATGTTATTATAAAGTTGTGTGCTTTCGCTAAAAAAAATGAATGTTTATATATAAATGATTACAAAATAAAATGAATGAAATAAAGAAACAAGTACAATATGAAAATAAAAAATACACAAGTCTCAATTGAGAATTTTTTTATTATTATTAATAATATCTTTTCTGAGTTATAGCCAAAATGCCTCTTTTCAAAACCCTATGAGGGTGAGGACCAAGATCAGACTTATAAGTCTAATATGGAATCAAACATCATACAAAGACAACTGGTGTCTAAAAGAAAATGACCAAGGTTGAATATACCGGATCAACCAAGTCACAACCCCACCAAATCTTGACTCTACAAAATATTCTTAATCAAAATTGAAAATGAATTTAGATATTCTAATAAAACTACAAAGGCCGCCAAGAGAAATGAATGACCTTATGAATCATGTCAAATATCAATGCTTCCTAGTCCTTTCTTCTTTTCCACCTTTATAAAGATCCTACTATCAATAAGAGGATTTATCCCTTTTAAGAAACTCAAAAAATGAAAAGATGAAATTCAAAAATATCCATATGAAACAAGTGAAAACCTTATCAGAAGTGTCCTCATGTCTTATTTTTCATTCTGTTCTTCCTTTTATTCTAAAAAAGGTAGTTCCTCAAGTAGTTGAACTATTTTTAGTTACTAAAGTTAAATAACTTTAGTTAATAAATATAACAACTAACTTTTAAAATACTGATAATTAATAAATAGAATAATAACTAAATAGGTGGGGTCCCCTTCTATAATGCATCTCTTTATTTCAAAAATCAATAATAGCTTTTCTTTGTCGCTCCATAATATAACCATTAAATATAAAAATTAGCATCATAATTAGATCATGAGCATGCAAAAAAAAAACCATGGCATCATTCTACTTGTATCTCCCATAAAAATAACATGATATTTGAAAGTTTCAAAATAAAATATCATGGTTTTGCCATCTATCCTCAAATAGTGTCATAGTCAAAATCAATTCAAACATAATTAAAACAATTCAGAAAACTCTTTCCTGAAAAATTCGTCTCTTTCCTTAATAAAGTCCTCATGTTGGGACTTGTTTTCTTCTAGCTGAGCAATTTCAAGATGCACTTGATGTAAAATTCTCTTCCCACTACCTGTTGATTTTATCCTTGAATGAGAAGAGAAAGAGGATTTGGCCATGATGGTAGAAGTACTAGGTTTCTTTCCTTTGTCAATTTGAGAACCATGTGGTGTAGTTTTGTGATGTTTTGGAGGAGGAGGAGGAGGCATAGATTCGTGTGTAGCAGTTGTGTGAACATATAATTTTGGATTAAGTAAAGGTAAAGGAAAAGATGCACTAGCAACAATAGTATGAACTAGTGGAGGAGGGGGAGAGATAGGCCATTTATTGACACCATAAGAAGGATTGGATGGCAAATTACCCCATCCATAAATATGAGGTTGTGTAGGATACTCAAGAATGTTGACAATACCTTGGTGAGGTTGTAAGATAGAATTAAGATCCGCTTGGGCTTGTGGTAAGGCTTGTTGAGCACCTAGGTTCAAATACCCACATTGAATCAGCTATTGAAACTCATCAGAGTTAGCATCACAATGAATAGAGAACCTTAGTTTCTCCCCCATGCCACCAAAATGTATCAGGCCCTCAACCTATTCTTCCTTTGTTCCCTCCTCTACTGCTACCCTTAATAAATAGGTTCATTTATAACCATGACAATTCAATTAGAGCAAGTATAAAATAAAAGTAAGATAAGACATCTAATACAATTTGTCTTATTTATTAAACTGACTTTGAAATAACACAACCATGCAACAAAAATGCGATATGAAAATAGAAAGGGTGAAATGGGGATATAAATACATCATACATTAATCACATCCAATCAATCTACACCCAAGTCTGCAATCTCTCTCTCTCTCTCTCTCTCTCTCTCTCTCTCTCTCTCTCTCTCTATATATATATATATATATTCCACAACTTTTCATGATATATATATGCAAGTCATTATAAGAAAACTATTCAAAACTATGTCTACAAATATTTCCATGAAATTAATCAATTTGGCAATTCTCCAAGTTTCTCTCACCTTATTTAATTATGTCATTTTATCATGTTGATTACATTAATTGTATTTTTCTCTTATGCATATTAATTAATTATATATATAGGACTAAAACGAAAAAAGGGAATTAATGAGAAGGTCTTTGGGAAGTAAATTATGTAAAATGAAATTGATGAAAAAACTAGATATATATAATAAATATATGACTTCCTTTAGTCATCTTCAATTTCACCAAGTCATCAATCAAAAATGTATTTATTGTTTTCTGACTCAATCAAACCAAACTAACCATTCCAAAAATATATCCAAGTCATATCATTCATACTTGGTGTAACATAATCTTTCCTTTTGATTATACATCCAAACTATGTGATTTTTGATGCAATATATTTAATCTTAATTATATAGACATGGAATATATGAGAACATGAAATAAAATGAATGGGACTTGAGGGAATAGATTTCTTAAAGTGAAATTGATGAAGGATAGTGGGTCTATATAATAATCCTTATGATTTTAACCATTTTTTCTTTTATTCCATCAAAAATATGAATCTCCAAATGTAAACTAATAACATCCTGCTATAGGCATACTCTTCTAAATCATAACCGTACGTAGGCCTCAATTTATCAACCATATGCATTTATGGATTTAAACAAAAAAATTTAAATAATAATATAGCCGTAAAATAAACCTTAATAATCTAAGCATTCATATGCTATATATCTTAACATAACCATGATATAGCTTTTATTTCACTCACCCTATGTTCGTAATTAACTTAACATGTTATAGCTCTCACACCTTTGATATAACTAGAGCGTACTCCAAATCACATAATTCTATTAACAATTATGACAGTAATGACAAATAATTGCATGTATATGAAACAAAACTTGACCCATAGACCAAAATATGAAGAGGTTGAGGACATACACGAAGACGAATAACATATCGACTCGAAATGATATTCGAATCCTATAGTCAACTATTCATAATATAGTTTAGAGAAACCTACAACTTTGAAAAGTAATTTCAAACCCAGAATTGAATGATCAATAAAACCCTAGAAAAACTTCTTTAAATACAAATTCGAGCAATGTAGGATCATTCAACTCACATATGAAACCTTTTCCATGAAGCAATGGAAATCCAAATAAAGAGGGGTAAGACTGCATGAGACTAAACAACTCAGACTTTGAGCTTGCACATTTTATTACTGAATAAGGATTTCAAATTTGTCACCTCATTTAAAAACTAACTCATCCAGGAGGGGAACAAAACATGGATGCATTGTTCCTATACAAATTTATTAACCCAAATCAATTATTAAACTTAGGTCTTGAAATAACTACAATCCATGTCGATTTTTTTATCAAATCAGTAAACCAGGTGAACCCAAGAGTATGCGACTGATTTTAGTAAGTGGGTTTGATTATGAGTTTTCCAAACTATCATATAATCCTGAAGTTCAAATTGTGGATGCCACTAATGTGGAAATGCCATTAATCTTTGACCCCAAATCAAACAAATACATGTTTTTGTTATAGGGTTTAAAGTGCAAGTCTACCAATGGAAAATACATGACTGGAGTCATGTAGTTCTAAAGGTGAAAAGAACAACTAAAAAGACAAAGATAACTCAAGCTTGAGTCTTAAGTGCATGTAAATAGGTTTTTTTCATAACCTCCTCTTTTCGTTATAAAATGTCATGGAAAGTGTGAGTATGAAGGAAGCAAACAAATATAATATTAACCTTCTGTAAAAAAAAATAAAAAATAAAAAAAAAAAACATTTTTCTTTTCCTTTCAAAAAACGATAGAGAGGAGAGAAAGGAGATATTTTACACACAAAATTTTAAACAGAGCCTAAATTAACCATTTTAGTGACAAATTTATTGTAAGAGATGCAAGAAAAATTGTTATTCCATACCTTTGCACAATAATCCTTTATATTGGTAATTTAAAGTCAAATCCATTACAAAAACTGCCAGGGGTGAGGGTTTACACTAGCAGAGCTCAAAGCTCATTCTTTCAACCTATAATAACATAAATGACCAAACTCCAAGGTGAAAAGAGAGTGATAGAGTGTGTGACTATGGAGTAATTTCCCACGTTCAGTTACCTTCAATGCATGGCTAGCTTCAACAACATTTCCAAGCAACATTCCATTAACATGTTTTCCATGTCATTAGTCTAAAACCCTCGTAGTATACAACTCCAAATCATATAAAATAAAACAAGCATCAAAACTTCTATTCATTACTTCAAATTAATCCATATCATAAACTATATATCACATGGAATATATTTCTATACGCTCAAACACTTTATCATATGTGAAATATATAAACCGTGAGAACTATGTGTTGTATGCGGCCTTCAAATATTTACTACGAACCATATAGTTGCATATAACATGTATCAGGTGCCTTATAGGTGAGTACTTGATGCAGGAGCATCTAGATCAACATTAAAATAGGAGGACAGGCTGGAGAGCAGCACATCAACCAGTGCATATATGGAGCTGATTTGGATTCTACAAAGGAGAGCGCCCCTTTTTGAATTTGATATTTTATGAAAATAAATGTAATTAATGATTGGAGGTTGAGTCCATCCCCAAAGATCCTCTCAAATCAGTATCACTTTAATGTAAATGTTGTATTGTACATAGGTTGTCCATCGGCCCTTATCTTTTTTATAAATTCTATTAATTCCATAAGTCCTTAGTAGATGGATGCATTAATCCTGATAGGATAGTAGTTAGGTTCTTCGGGGGGAAATCTCGATGAATCACCCCTTGTATATATTTTTGTATCTTATGTCCAAAGAAGGTTGTTGTTACTCATTGGTGAAAGTTGGCTGCTGCTTATTTGTGATAGTTGTTATTGAGAGAGAGAGAGAGAGAGAGAGAGAGAGAGAGAGAGAGAGAGTTGTTGTTGTTGAGAGCCAAAGAGAATTGTATAAGTTTGTGAAGAAGTAGTGGAGGACTGCTTGTATATATGTATATTATCATTTGAATTTATAGAGCAAAGAATCTTTAATCCAAATGTTTGGTGTTGTTGTTGTTGTGTTTATCTGAATGAATGGTAGGATTTCTGTTCATTTAAATTCTTTGTTTATATTCGTACTTGTGCTTATGAATGCATTTTGTGATTAGATACATGAATCTATAGAGTTAGAATAATTTTCATTTGTTTCTCTTCTGAGAGATCATGCAAGGAGTGCATATTGTCCACAAGGAGTGCATTGACAGAGTTAAGTTTAAATCAGAGAAGCTCAAGAGAGATAACATTGAATATTTGATAGCAGTATTGTAGAGAAAGCACAGAGCCGCGCAAGGATTGTACAGGATGAGTTGTTCTGAGACTTGTTGTTCCATAGGAGAACATTCAAGTGTTTTTGAGTTCAAAGGTTGGAAGGTGTGCACCCAAGGTTTTAAAACCGTGGAGAACCAAGCTTAGGAGAGATAGAAACCATCATTATCGAGGAAGGAAACTTAGAAAGTTTCTAAGTTCCAATGTTTTGTAGTGCAGGAGGAGCACACCAAAAGGGAGGACAAAGGTCTCATATTCCTTGGAAATCTAAGCTCATGAGGGCTAGTGATAGTAATCCCTTGAGGAGAAGTTTTTGAAGGACCTACGATGGAGATCTAGCGGGGGATCACCAGAGTGTTCACAACCGTCAGATCTGGGATAGTTGTGCAAAGGATAGATTTAGGGATCCTTTGACACTTAGTGTATTGAGAGATTTAGAGGGTGTAAAGGAGATGGGATAGATGAATTCCCAAGAGGAGTTCATATCGTGACCGTTTGTCCCACAATGGACAGGTGTCAACAAATTTGGAGGTCTGGGAAGCTAGATCTTTGTAAGAATTGCGAGGAGCAAAGGGTCGTTCCGCCGAAGTACTGAATGAAAAAATTAATCATGACCGATCGATTACTGAGACACGCTGTGCAAGATCCACACTTTGGAGGAAGGGTACTTCGGAGAAAATCTTGTGATAGGGTGGAAGAACCCTCGAAGCTCGAAGGCTAGAGTTCACCACAGTCGTTTATCGTGGAAGGGACATGCGTTGACAAATAAAAAATTTTTGAGGCTGAGTACTCTGGGAGAAAGGAGAGAAGGGAGAGTAGATCGAAGGTCATCCGAAGCCCGGAGGTGAGGACTCATCCTGATCGCCAATTTGGAGGGGAACGTGGAGAAATCCCGTGAGTTCGGGGGTATATCACTTCAAAATTTTGAAAGAAAACGTTGGTTTCTAGAAGATCTAAAGCTAGAGGCTTAACAAATTTTGGATTAGGCCTAGGTCACAACCCGAGGTCATATGAGGGATAGGGGATTAATAGAGAGAGCTAGCGTCGATAATTTAAATTTTTAAAAGGAAAAGCGTTAGGGGATATCACTTGCGGGTATTTGGAAACCTACACAAGGAACTAAAAAGGGCCTATGTAAAATTCAATTGGGGCTCAACAAGAGCCCTAGGATCCAATTCGACTCAGAGTTGATCGATCCCTAACCAGGAGGTTGTGCAGACCCTAGGAGTAGAGGGGGGTTTGGATCAAGTGGTATTAGAGCCTTAATTTAAGCTCTGTGTGAAGAAATATTAGCGCCATTCCTCCAAGAAGACGCAGGGACACACCTGTAGTGAATCCAACAATGGAGGAGAAAATGAGGAGACTTCATGAAATGATAGATGCCATGGAAACTACATACAGGAGAGCACCAGATGCATGTGACATCAGTGAGGCTGACAGTGAAGAAGTAGAATATGAAGGAGTTGCATGAGAAAATGTTGCAGAAGAACTCTTGCTGAAAGTTGTTGTAAAAATGGGAGCCAGAGAAAAAATGGAAATCCCAATGTATGAAGGTAATTTGCATGTGGAAGAGTTGTTGGACTGGATAAGAGTGATGGACAAATAATTCAACTATGAGAAGGTCGATGATGAGAAGAAAGTAAAAAATGTTGTCACAAGGCTAAAAGGACATGCAACACTGTGGTGGGATGAATCGCAGGCTGATAGAAGAAGCAAAGGCAAACATAAAATTAAAAGCTGGGATAGAATGGTAGCCAAGCTAAAGGCTAAATTCATACCCAAAGACTATCAAATAAATATTTCCAGGAGACTATGGAACCTGAGACATAAGGGGTTGACAGTAAAAGAGTACACATAAGAGTTCTATAGGCTGAACATCAGAGTTGGTCACTGTGAAAGTGATGAAGAGAAGGTTTCCAGATACATTAATGGCCTGAGATATGAAATCCAAGATGAATTCATCATGGTGACTATGAGGATAATTGAAAATTCTTATCAGGCTTCCCTGAAAGCAGAGGAGAAATTGGTCAGAAAGCAAAGTCAAAGAAACAAAGGAACAATCCCACATAGAGGTAATGGAATTTTCCATGACAAGGATCAGAAGCCCAAAGATGAGACTGGAAATTTTTGCAATCATACAGAGAGAGGAGGAAGTTCCCAAGGAAGACAGTATGGTGGAATGATCTGAAAATATCTTTTAAATGACAATGGTTGAGTTATTATGCATGCGTTAAATTACCATTTAGGAAACTAATGAAAGAGGAAGAATTAAAGAAGAAATATGATAGACATATAATCATGTACAAATCTGAACATAAGCATGAAGAACAACAAACCATAAAACACCAAAGTGATAATGGAGTTCGACAATCTCTCCAGGCCTTTGTCTCAGTGGGTGAGGCTTTCTTATTTCTATTCAAAGCTTTAAAAGTAAATCACAACAGTGCCAAAAGGATTACAAATTGTTCTGTTCTTGTTCTACCAGATCTCTGGAACCCAACAAAACCGATGACACTAAAATCAGATGAACGAAGCTCCTAGAAATGGCCCACAAATGTTCTCTCCTCAATGGCTTCCTTGCATAAAAATGGCTTTGGCTTGGAAAAAAATCATCATAAACCTACTCTGAAACTCCTCCCTTGGCTTCAAGAAGACTTGGTTTTTATAGGCCTAAAGTTGGTAATCATATCCCAACTTCCCCCCAATATCTGGCCTCAAAAAGGGCCTAAGATCCTCCAAAAATTGATAAAATCTCCAAAAACTGCTGAAGAAATCCATTTAAAATCATAAAATAAAGTATTAAAAACACACTTTATGAAAATATTAGGGCGCAACGCCTTATTCGTTGGCCCCTAGGAATATAGGAGCCTACCATATGGCCTTGGGATAAACTGCTGTGATGGTCTGGACCTTAAGCCCTGATCCCCGGTCGCATCTATACACATGTGTCCCTAGTCCTTAACCCACGTGCTCTATACTTGGATAGGCCCCCTGATTTCCAACCGTTGGTTATGCCCCTAGTCGGCGGGCTAGCCTGGCTGACTAGGGCTAACCACTCAAACTCCATGCCAACACCTCATACAATGGGCATATGGTATATCGTGAAACCAAGGGCCAATCCCATATCTGCTGCCCGCACCTATGAAAGGTTTAATAGAGTGGTTATATGTATGGTCGTGTGTCGGGGGATGGGGCTAGGTCCCAACCCTTTAGTCCCCTACTTGAAAAACCTTGCAAACATAAATAAATATAACGTCATTTAAGATTAAGACTCATCTGGTAGGCAGGATGGTAGCCTGACCTAAGAAAAATCTTGGTGCCCAATGTGGTCACAGGTTCAAAGCTGGTGAACCGAAACAATTTTTTCAATAAAACATTAACCAACCAATGGGTGCCACATGGAAACCCATGTTTGGGCTACATGGCACCTTCTCATTTGCCTGAACTGATGCCACATGTCCATCAACCATTGGTCCACCTGTCTGTCGAGTTGTCATCCTAGTCAACTGCCACTATACCTTTCACATTTTCTACCTGCCACATCATCAGTACGGATGTGCCATGTCATTAGTACGGATGTGTCACGTGTCACCCTTGAAGTGGTGACACGTGTCACTCCCTGATTGGTCCATGTATACCTGCCACATCAACAACCTGTCCACGTCACTGTATGGTCACATGCCATGTGTCACCTCCAGACATTGCCATGTCATCATGACGTCAGCGTTGAATTTTTGCCCGTTTCCTGTTGATCTTTTGCATGTATGTCAAAATGAATAGATCACGATATGTTCAAGTTGCATTGGGTGTGTATCATTGAGGCCTACACAAACATCTGTTTTGAAGAGATTCTGATCACTTTTATTTTTAGGCCTCTCTGAGCCCCATCTGGCTCCCCGATCAAATTCTGGATCACACCTCCCCACTAAAGACCTTTTGGTCCTCCAAAAAGTTACAACATGAAACTTACTAATTACATACTCATAAGGACAAAACAAACCACTATGTTGTACACAAATGATGTTATAACAGGTCATCATTTCAACATGTGTGATTACATTAATGGAAGCAAAATACAATGAAGCAGGGATGATTTTAAGGATGGAATTTTGTTTTTAAATGTAGAAACCTTGGCGAATCTTACTAATCCTTCATATGCCAACTATAAATGTTTGGCGATATTTTTGTAAAGATATTCAAATTTATAGGGATTTTATATAGTTTTTATAAAATTTTGGCGATTTTTAAGGTAAAATAATTTTATCCTATAGAATTTGGGCGAATCAATTTTAAAATAGTGAATCTCATTTTTGGAAAAACCATGGAAAATTATCCCATGAGTGAAATTTAGCCCCTAAAATCATCCATGCAATGAAGATGTGACATCCACTTTTGGAAAAACCAAGTGGCTGGTTTCTTTCCTTCATGGTGTTCCTCTTGCTTCGCAGGTAATTCCTCTTCCTTGGTGAGTACATGTGAAATCATTTTTTCCTTCTTTGGATGAAGCTCCAGATTAAGCTTCCAACAATTAGCCTTTTGATGTCCACCCTTGTTGCAATAAGTGCAATGAGTTTTTGGCATCCATACTTGTTTTCCCTTCCTTTTCTTCCATTATGGAGTTGAGTCTTTATGTCGTTTTTCCTTCCCGATTGACATATATTTCTTGTACAAAGTTTATCTCTTTCAACACTTGGAAACACAATGCTTGGGTGAATGACAAAAAGTACAAGGATACATATTCCACAAGTTTTAGATTACATGATTATGTTTTTTATAATCAAAAAGAGAATTGGAAAAACCATCACCATTATACCTTCCTTGTTGATCTTCACTTTTATTTGGAGATGACTTGCATTCACTATCACCATCTTGGAGTGATACATCATCACCTTTCGTGAAGTATTCCCACAATGACTTAAGCTGAACATTTGAAGCATCGCTTTCTTCCGATGTTTTGGAGCCCATCTTGGAGGATGCTCCAAACTCCTCTTCGCCATATCTCAATCCTAAATAGCGAGGTCTTTCCACAACCTCAATGGGATTAACTATACCTTGGCTATTTTTTCCAAAGCCCTTTCTCTTCATATCCCATCTTGGTTAGCAATCTCAAACCTATACCTCTTGTATGTTTTTCAAACGCACCAAAACCATATTGATGGGAACGAGAAATTGATGAATGACTTCCACTACATACCTTAGATTTGATTTCTGAATTTGGTATAGAAGGAAATTCCTTCAATTCTTCTTTGCTTTTGTTGTTCTTTGAAGTTGTCTCTTGAACCGACCTCTTTCGTTCCAAGTAGTCTTCATACAACACTTTCACCATCTCGGAGATGGAAAATAGAGTTTTTCGCATATCCTTCTCATCTTGAGAAAGTCCCTCTATAGATGCCATTTTCCTGGTAGTCATGCAAAATCAAAATCCAAACGTCAACTAGCTCTGATACCACTTGATCCGAAAATATCTTTTAAACGACAATGGTTGAGTTATTATGCATGTGTTAAATTACCATTTAGGAAACTAATGAAAGAGGAAGAATTAAAGAAGAAATATGACAACCATATAATCATGTACAGATCTGAACATAAGCATGAAGAACAACAAACCATAAAACACCAAAGTGATAACGGAGTTCGGAAATCTTGCCTACGTCTCTGGGCCTTTGTCTCAGTGGGTGAGGATTTATTATTTCTTTTAAAATATTTAAAATTACATCACAAAAGTGCCAAAAGGATTACAAACAGATCTGGTCTTGTTCTACTAGATCTTTGGAACCCAACAAAACTGACAGCACTGAAATCAGATGAACGGAGGTCCCAAAAATGGCCCGCAAAGGTGCTCTCCTCAATGGCTTCCCTGCATAAAAATGGCTTTGGCTTGGCATATATTCAACATAAACCTTCTCTGAAACTCATTCCTTGTCTTTAATAATCCTTGGTTTTTATAGGCCTGAATTTGGTAATCATCTCCCAACTTCCCCCCAAGATCTGGCCTCAAAAAGGGCCCAAGATCCTCTAAAAATGGATAAAATCTCCAAAAATTGTTGAAGAAATCCATTTAAAATCATAAAGGGCCCAACGAGGTCACAGGTTCAAACTCAGTGAACCCAAACAATTTTTGCAATAAAACTTTAACCAACCAATGGGTGCCACGTGGTAATCCATGTCTGGGCCACGTGGCACCTTCTCATTCACCCGAACCAATGCCATGTGTCCATCAACCATTGGTCCACCTGTCTACTGATTTGTCAGCCTAGTGAACTTCCACTGTACCTACCATGTGTCAGACCCGCCACGTCATTAGTATGGATATGCCGTGTCATCAGTATGGATGTGCCACGTGTCACCCTTGTAGTGGTAACACGTGTCACTCCCTGATTGGTCCATGTATACCTGCCACATCAGCAACCTGTCCACGTTGTTGTATGGTTAGCTACCATGTGTCACCTCTATATGCTGACATGTCATAATGATGATGTCATGCCGACATCAACATTGACTTTTTTCCTATTTCCTATTGACTTTTTGCCTTTTGTCAAAACAAACATATCACGATATCTGGAGCATACAACGTTTGCCTGAGCCCGTTAAAGTTGCGTTGGGTTCGTATCAACGAGGCCTATGTACACATCCTTTTTGAATATATTCTGATCACTTTTATTTTTAGGTCTTTCTAAGCCCCATCTAGCTCCTAGATCTGATTTTGGATCATGGAAGAAATCCTTTTCCTCGAGGAAGAGGAAGAGGCAGAGGATGAAAGATAAAATTTTATTCACGTGGAAAGACAGGGCATATGTCTTGGGAATGCCCCGAGAAAAATAAAGATACAAAAGGTGGAGAAGCTCACATTTCTGAAGTGAAGAGAAGGAATATTGAAGCAGAAGATGCTGAAGATGGAAGATCCCTCATGATGAGGAAAATTCTCTTGAAACCAGAGAAGGAGGTGGAAGAGCTAGTTCAGAGAAACGGTTTATTCAGGACTGTTTACAAGACCAAGGACAAAGTTTTCAAGGTTATAATTGATAGTGGGAGAACTGATAATATAATATCCATAGAGATGGTGGAAAAACTAGAGCTCTAAACAACTACGCATCCAAATCCATATAAGGTATCATGGTTGCAAAAATGACACTAGATGGTAAGTAAACAATGCCAAGTTGAATTTAAAATAGGAGGATACAAAGATGAGATTTTAAGTGATGTAATACCCATGGATGTCTTTCATGTCTTGTTGGGAAGACCATGGAAATTTGATAGAAATGTCATACATGATGGAAGGAATAATACTTACACACTTGGGAAGAATGGATGAACACACATGTTGTTGCCAATAGAGGATAAGAAAGTGAAGGAAGAAGCCAACTCAAACATACTTCTCATGAGTGGGAAGGAATTATTGAATGAAGTCAAGAAAGAGAAAGAGATGCATTTTGCAGTGGTAAGAAATCCTAGAGTCATCCTTACCAGTAGTTCTATGGATGATTTTCCTGAAGAAATTCATGAACTACTGAACAATATTTCTGATATAGTGGTGGATGAGTTACCTTGCTCATTTCCACCCATTAGGAGCATCATTCATCACATTGACCTTATTCCAGGAGCCAGTTTTCCAAACAAAGAAGAATACAGGTTGACACCTCAAGAGAATGAAGAGGTCAAGAATCAGGTCCAACATATGTTAAAAAAGGGTTTAGTCAGGGAGAGCTTAAGCCCATGTGCAGTATCAACTGTATTTAGTCCAAATAAGGATGGAGGATGGAGAATCTGTACAGATTCTAGAGCCATCAATAAGATCACCATTAGGTATAGATTTTCTTTACCCAAGATGGATGACTTGATGGATTTCTTGAGTGGAGAAAGTTATTTTTCAAAGATAGATCTGAAAATTGGTTATCATCAGATAAGAATGAGAGAAGGAGATGCATGAAAAACAACATTCAAGACAAATTAAGGTTTATATGAGTGGCTTGTTATGCCATTTGGCCTAACAAACTCCCCAAGCACATTCATGAGGTTGATGAATGAAGTTCTCAAAGACTTCATAGGTAAATTTGTCATTGTATATTTGGATGATATACTAGTCTTCAGTAAAACTGAAGAGGAGCATTTAAGGAATTTGACATTAGTGATGAGGAGGTTACAGGAAGAGAAGATGTTGATAAATATGAAGAAGTGTTATTTTATGAAGACATAACTCACATATTTGGGTTTTTTGATCTCTTCAAACAAGTTGAAGATGGATCCAGAAAAGGTGAGAGCTATCGGAGATTGGCCATCACCAAGGAGCATATTTGAGGTAAGGAGTTTCCATAGATTAACAAGTTTCTATAGGAAATTCATTAGAAATTTCAGTGGTATATGTGCACCAATATTAGACACTGTGAAGAAGAGACACAAATCTTTTAAGTGGACAGAAGAGGCTTATAAGAGCTTTAGGATACTAAAGGATAAAATCACAGAACAACCAATTATAGTTTTGCAAGATTTTGTGAAGACCTTCCAAGTAAGGTGTGATGCTAGTGGAGAAACAATTGGAGTGGTCTTAAGTCAAGATAACATACCTATTGCATATTTTAGTGAGAAGCTGAATGATACCAAGAAGAAGTACTCCACATATGAAAAAGAGTTATATGCAGTGATTCAAGCCTTAAAGAAGTGGAGGCATTATCTTATTCCCAAGGAATTTGTGTTGTACAGTGATAATGAAGCTCTACAGTTCATCAGCAAGAATGAGAAGTTGAATCAGAGGCATGCAAAGTGGGTGGAACTTATACATAGTTTCACTTTTGTTATTAAACATATTTCTGGTAGTGCAAAAAAAGTTGTAGATGCTTTGAGCAAGAGGTGTTTGATTATGCAGGAATTCAAAGTGGAGACCTTGGGGTTTGAACACCTTAAGGGAATGTACCAAGAAGATCCATATTTTAAAGAGGCTTATGAGGCATGTGAAAATCCTTTGTTAAGGGACATAAGCCCATGGAAATAATATCTAATTCAGGATGGATTGTTGTTTAAAGGGATCAAATTGTGCATACTAAAATGCTCAATGAGAGAGAATTTATTGAAAGAGAAGCATAGTGGAGGTCTAGCAGGAAATTTTGGGCACGATAAAACATTCAAACAGTTGAGTGGCTCATACTATTATCTAGGTATGAGATATAAAGTGAAGAAATTTGTGAACAAATGCATCATTTTCCAGTATGTAAAAGGAAGACAACAAGATACTATTCTTTATCAGCCATTTCCTATTCTAGAGAGGCCTTGGGATGTTATCAACATGGATTTTGTGTTGGGATTTCCAAGAACCTAGAGGGGGAGTGATTCCATATTTTTGGTGGTTGACAGGTTTTCCAAGATGGTGCACTTCATCCCATGCCATAAAACTAATGATGCTACACACATAGCAAGTCTATTTTTTAAATAAATTGTAAGACTACATGGTTTTCCCAGGAGCATTGTTTCAGACAAGGACACCAAATTTGTTGGTCATTTATGGAGAACACTGTGGAAGAAATTGGGGTCATATTTTTCCTTTAGCTCATCATATCACCCTCAGACAGATGGATAAACTGAGGTGGTAAACAAAATTTTGGGGAATTTGTTGAGGAGCTTAGTCACTGAGCATAACAGTCAGTGGGATCAAATTCTGCCACAAGCTGAGTTTGCATTAAATGATTTACCAAATCGGAGGACATGAAGAATTCCATTCTAGATAGTGTATGGAATGCATCCAAGGGGAATATCATAGTTGAGATATTTGAGACATAATGAGTTCAAAAGTGCATGAGATGAATATTTTGCTGCAGAGATGCAGAAACTTCATGGTGAGATCAAGGAACAACTGCAAGACAACAACAATAAGTACAAAGAAAGAGTTGATCAACATAGGAGAGAGATTCAATTTGACGTCGGAGATCATTTTTTAGCACACCTAATAAAGGACATGTTCCCAAGGGGAACATATAACAAATTGAAAATGAAAAAGATAGGACCATGCAGGATCCTTAGGAAATTTGCAGAAAATGCTTATGAAATTGAGTTGCCAGACAATGTGGGAATATCACCCATTTTTAATTTTGCAGACCTGTATCCTTACATGGAAGATGAAACAGGAGGATTATATGATCAAAAGGAAATTAGATGGGAAAAAAAATGCCTATAATAGAGAAGCCACTGATGGATAAGATGTTAGATCAGAGGATTGGTAAAAGGACCAGAAGAAAGACTTATTTTGAATATTTGGTTAAGTGGAAGAGCCATCCAGAAGAAGATGAAAGTTGGGAAAGTGAAGAAGACATTTCAAAGCAAGGAAAGATAGTATAGGATCTCATGGAAAAAATTCCATGAATTTTTGGCTAGAGGAGTATGATGTAGGAGAATATAAATCAACATTAAAAGAGGAGGACAGGCTGGAGAGAAGCACATCAACCAACAGATATATGGAGTTGATTTGGATTCTACAAAGGAGAGTGCACCTTTTTGAATTTGATATTTTATGAAAATAAATGTAATTAATGATTGGAGGTTGAGGCCATCCCCAAATATCCTCTCAGATTAGTATCACCTTAATGTAAAGGTTGTATTGTATAGAGGATGTGCATCAGGCCTTAACTTTTTTATAAATGTTATTAACTCCATAATTCCTTAGTAGATGAATGCGTTAATCCTGATATGATAGAAATTAGGTTGTTGGGGGGAAAAGCTCGATGAATCACCCCTTGTATATATTTTTGTGTCTTATTCCCAAAGAATGTTGTTGTTACTCATTGGTGAAAGTTGGTTGTTGCTTATTTGTGATAGGTGTTATTGAGAGAGAGATAGAGTTGTTTCTATTGAGAGCCAGAGAGCATTGTATAAGTTTGTGAAGAAGCAGTGGAGAACTGCCTATATCTATGTATATTATCATTTGAATGAATAGAACAAAGAAGATTTAATCTTAATGTTTGGTGTTGTTGTTGATGTGTTTATCTAAATGAATGGTAGGCTTTCTGTTCATTAAAATTCTCTAATTATAATCGTTCTTGTGCTTATAAATGAATTTTGTGATTAGATACATGAATCTATAGAGTTAGAATAAGTTTCAATTGTTTCTCTTCTGAGAGCTTGTGAAAGGAGTGCATATTTTCCGTAAGGAGTGCATTGACAGACTTAAGTTTAATTCAGAGAAGCTCAGGATATATAATGTTGAATCTTTGATAACAGTAGTGCAGAGAAAGCATAGAGCCATGCAAGGAGTGTGTAGACTTAGTTGTTCTGAGACTCATTATCCCAGAGGAGAACAGTCAAGTGTTTCCAAGTTCAAAGGTCACAAGGTGTGCACCCAAGGTTTTAAAACCTTAGAGAACCAAGCTCAGGAGAGATAGAAACCATCAATATCGAGGAAGGAAACTTAGAAATTTTCTAAGTTCCAACGTTTTACAATGTGGGAGGAGTGCACCAAAAGGGAAGACAAAGGTCTCATATAACTCAGAAAGATAAGCTCAGAAGGGATAGCGACAATAATCCACTGAGGGGAAGAATTTTAAGGACCTAAGGTGGAGATCTAGTGGAGGATCGCCAAAGTGCTGACAACTTTCAGATATGGGATAGGTGTGCGAAGGATATCCTTAAGGATCCTTTGACACTTAGTGTATTCAGAGATTTAGAGGGTTTAAAGGACATGGGATAGCTCAAGTCCAGAAGAGGAGGGAAGATCATGACCATTCATCCCATAGTGGACATGTGTCAACAGATTTGGAGGGCGAGGAGGCTAGAACTCCGTGAGAATTGCGAGGAGAAAAGGGACATTCCACCGATGTCCCAAAGGAACCAAGTAATCATGATTTCCTGATCACTGAGACACATAGCGCAATATCCACACTTCAGAGGAAGGGTACTTCAGAGAAAATATTGTGAAAGGGTGGAAGAAGCCCTAAAGCCCGAAGGCCAGAGTTCACCACAGTCGTTGATTGTGGAAGGGACATGCGTCGACAGATCATTTTTTCTAAGGAAAATCACTTCGGGAGAAAGGGGAGAAGGGAGAGTAGACTAGAGGGTGTTCGAAGCCTGGAGGCGGGGACTCATTATGACTGCCAATTTGGAGGGGCATGTGGAGAAATATCATGAGTTCGGGGGTATATTATTTCAGGATTTTGAAAGAAAAATTTGGTTTCCAGAAGCTCTGAAGTTGGAGGATTAGCACCTTTTGGATTAGGCCTAGTTGACAGCCCTAGGTTGTATGAGGGAGAGGGGCTTAGCAGAGAGATCTAGCGCCTACAATTTAAATTTTTAAAAGGAAAAGTGCCAGGGGAGAGCACTCATGGGTATTTTGAAACCTCCACAGGGAACTAAAGAGGGCATGTGTAAAACTCAATTGGGGCTCAACATGAGCCCTAAGAGGTAATACGACTTAGAGTTGATCGATCCTTGACCGAGAGGTCACCCATACCCTGGGAGCAGAGGGGGGTTTGCATCAATACTTCACTTGTATTAATACCATAACCAATAATTTAAACTCCATAAAGAAAATGTGACTCAAATATGAGTTGTAAGCTATATCAAACCTTTAATCCAAACTATGTTCAAAGTATGACTTTTAAATAGAGTGTTCTAATGATAGAACCAAGATTTTACCCCATGAAACCAAAAACCATGATACAAGTGAGGCACTTTATGATGCTCATATATCAAGTTAGAAATCGTATGGCAAGCAAAATCTTAACAATCATTATAACACATAACTTGCCATGGACGTGTTTTGCATAATTTTGTAGAGAAATCGTGACCAATAATGCTTGTATGGCTCAATTATTTTACACATGTGTTGATCATTTGTAATTACCTTTGAATGTTTCAAATAAAAATTAATCCATATAACATCAAAACTATCACGATGTTAGATCTTTGTTTGCATCCAAAGCACCATGCAAGTGAATCTTTTTCAATATCAACCAGATGCATGACCAAAAAAACCACGGATCCATGATTGAAGAGGACAAAAATGAAATATATCATGTTGAGGATAATCTTTATAAGACAATGTTTTTTCATTTTCTCCTTGGGGACCCCACCTATTAGTTACATAGTATAAGAAATAATAGGCTTCACAATAATTTGCGAGATTTTAATATAGGTGACAAAAAATTGAGTCAACATTTGGTGACTCCACAGGGAATTATAGTTATAGTAGGCTTAAAACTCAACAAATTTTGGTTATTGTTTTGAATATGAAAGATAATTTTATTGGTGTCTTCTCTTTCTCAATTTTTTTGTAAAAAATTTCTAATATTCTCTTGAAATTATTCACTCAAGGAGGGGAGCATGGGAAAGAAGAAGAAGGGGAACAATTGAAATTGTCAAGTTTCAACAAACCATCTGAAGGTACAAAAAAACTACATAAGTAGTGTTGCGGACTGAAATCCCCTCATTCAACTTTGTCATCGTTTTATAACATATTTGTAACATTGCTCCATTTATAAACATTCAAATATTTTAATTTTTTACGGTTATGTTGTGAATTTTTTTGGGAAATATTTATAAAAATTTTATATTAAAATTATATCATCATAAACATTAATGATGAGTATTTTATTTATTTATGTTATTTAACTAGAAACAAATTGATTAGAGAATCTAGTTACAAAGAGTAAATCATTATTCCATGGGAGAGTGAAAAGGGATAAACACCACAAGATTAAATATTTTCCATGAGGACAAGTGTAAAACTACACCCAAAAATGTGGGATGCGTACGGACAAGCTAGCACAAAGTTAGGCCAAGAATATTCCCCAGGGTCAGGGATGAGGCTAACTTGAAAAAAGAGACCTAGGCAAGCTATTATTTATTCTCGGTAAAACAAGAAAGGACAAGTATAGAGGATGCATGACGATGCTGAGTGCTTTTGAGAAGGAATTGAGTTTGATGGTCCTGAGAAAGAATCAAAATATGATATATCTAGAGAAGGTTATACAAAGTTTTAGTCCTTATGGAATAATGATTTAGGCTCCGGGATGATAGGAATAAGTAATCTCGGTTATTCAGGTCTATGGTTGGGAGGGAATGGTTCTCTATTCAATTTGTTTTTAGTCTTGAAGTAAGCTTAGATATGTTATTTCTAATTTATTTATCTCTATTCTCATATATGAGTTATTTAATTTATTTATCTCTATTATTTTTATGAACTTATTACATTCCGGTAAAGAATAATGAAAAATCTATAGTGATAATACAATAGAGAAAGATGTAGAAATTTTTATATTTTCTAAGTATTTGTGCAATGAAAAATACTGTGGTATTTCATCATAAAGGCAATGGAAAAAGTTATAATATTACAATAGAAAAATAATTCTATCTTGCAATAAATAGAATTTATGAAATCTCTGAAATCAAAAGTGCAGGAAAATGTCTATATTCTTGCAGAAAGGAATACAAAGAGTCTCATTCTTTTTCTTACATACAATAGTGATTAAATTAAAGTTTGTATATATTTGTAATCTTGGAATCAGTTGCAGCTAGATGACAATCATAGAATTACAGAAAAGAAGTAGAAATAATACAATCTTTTTCCTTGCATAGTTGAGAAATAACAATCTTTATTCTACATTGTGCTATCTCAAGAAGTTTTCTTTGAGTAGATAATATTGCAAATAAAATAATGACTCTTTACACTAGGAAATAAGCCTAAAGCTAATAACCAGAGAAACATTTTAAATTAGCATATTAGTTCAGATATGAAAACTATCTGCATTAGAATTTAGTTACATGAAAAATTATAAATGATTATGTAAATAACAAAGAGGAAGCCGACAGTAGTTTTTATGAGAAAAAATATTTATCAGTAAATCCGTAAATAAATTATAGCTAGGGTTCATATTAAATCGATGTCGGGGTTATATTTAAAAATAAATCCTAAGTCATCGAACCTGAAGTCATGGGTTCATACAATATTAACAAAGCAATTGTTTAACTAGTATACACCTCATAAACCCTTGACTCAAAACCAAAGACAAGGTGGGTATTCTTGGCTAAATAACTAATGAGAAGAGTATTATCGACCTCAAGCCATAAACTTATATGTGTTGGAATTTTAAATTTTCTAGTTACACAATTACAATTACTTAATCCAATAGAAATTGTAGTAGGATGATTGAAAGATAGACAATCACATATATAATAGAACACACATATTATCCTGGGAAACCCTCATGGGGGATAAAACCCAACAACCAAAATCTTGAATATAGATTCCTTCAACCAGTACAATGATGCACTATAGCTCTCCAAGAAAGACCAATACCAAAACACCAAAAGAAACAGTCTCCAAGGCTTGTGCGCTAGACCTTCTTATGCACTCCAAGATGCACAAGAGAAGTGTGTGAGTGTGCATCCAAATGAGACAAACCTATCCTCTATTTATACACTACATTGTCTCTAAAGAGACATGACTCTTGACCTAACTAACCCATAAAACAAGGTCGACTAGCCACAATGAGGATTTTTACAATTGTAAGTCAAATACCAATAATATAACAATTTATGTTGAGCGGGCTTGTACAATATAATTATAATAAAATTTTAAAGGTTTGACTAAAACCAATATAGAAGAATATCTTCCGTAGTTACACAAAAAATATTAACACTCCCTCTTAAATAGGAAGGTATTCTGTCCAGACATAGAATCCAAGTCTGATACCACATGAGCTCACATCCATTGACTGTCGAACATGTGAATCTATAAATCCTCGGATATCCATAGTGAAACATGACTTCACCCCATGAAACCAAGGTCTGTGGGTAGCTCTCAATAGCTACAACATGTCCCTAAGACATCCACTCCCTGCGATGCATCAATACATGATCATGTGCACTCCTGTCTCAGTGCCAACCCTTTTTCATGCTAGATGAGACCCACCAGACTCACTCCCAACCATTTTTCATGCTGGATGATATTTTTCCAAACTCAGTGCCAACCCTTTTTCATGTTGGATGAGTTTTACCAGTCACTCCCTCTGAAGAGGGACCACACCAAGCTTGTCCCTATAGTACTCAAAATCCATCCTCAACAACGACTTGGTGAAGACATCCACAACCTGATCCTCGGTAGTCATGAACTGGAGCCTCACTGCTCCCCTCTGTACCATATCCCTGATATAGTAGTATCTAATCTCATCATTATTTGACCTGTCACTGAACACCGGGTTCTATGACAACTTCATGCAACTCTGGTTGTCACACCAAATCCAGTTCACCTCCAATCTAAGACCAAATAACCCAAAAAGTAGCTTCCAAAGCCATATTGTTTCTATGATCACTGCACATGCTGCCACATACTTAGATTCAACCGTACTGAGTGCCACACATGACTTATTTCTATTGCTCCACAAGGCCATACTGGATCCAAGACTGGAACAATATACAAAAGTTCTCTTCTAGTCAAGAATAATGCCAACCCAATTTGAATTTGAGTATCCATATAATCCAAACTCATGGTCAGATCTATACCAGAGACCATGATATTAATTACCCTTAAGGTACCTCAACACATGTTTTGTTGTAACCAATGAACTTTTATGGGATTCTACAAATGATGACTCAGGGTGTTCACAACAAAATATATATCCGATCTTGTGTTCGTCAAATACATCAACGAGCCCACTATCTGCCTGTATAAGGTAGAATCCACAATATCTAAAGTTGTATCCTGCAACAACTTAAGATTTTATACCATCAGGGTAACCATGGCCTTACAGTCCAACATATTGAACCTCTTTAAGATTTCCACAACATAATTTCCTTGATTTAGGAAAATCCCATATGATTTGTACCAAACTTCTAGTCCCAAGAAGTGGTGCATCATTCCTAAATATTTCATCTCAAATTCTGAAGCCAATTTTATCTTACATTCAGTGATGAGTTTTTCCACACTTGTTAGAAACATGTCATCTACATACAAAATTAGAATCATCGGTTCGCCATCCTCAACCTTAAATTAAAGGTTAGGATCTACAATGTTCTTGGTAAAATCCAAGATCGTCAGAAAATTTTCAATCCTACCATACCATGCTTTGGGTTCCTACTTCAATCCATATAAATCCTTCTTTAATATGTAGACATGAGTCTCCCTATCATGTGTCGCAAATCTAAGTGGTTTCTCCACATAAAACTCCTCTTTTATTTCACCATTCAAGAAGGTTGTCCTTACATCCATCTGGTGCACATTCCATTTCATCATAGCGGCCAATGAAAGTATAACCCTGATCGAGGTATATCTTTCTATGGGAGAAAGAGTTTCTTCATAGTCAATCCCTTCCTTCCGAGAGAAACCTCATGCCACAAATATTGCCTTATATTTTTCAATACTGCCATCATTTGCGTGTTTCATCTTGTAGATCCATTTCGAACTCACCACACATTTTTCCTTTGGTCTGGGAACCACATTCCAGACATCATTTTTCATAATGGATTGGTATTCCTCTGCCATGGAATATTTCCATACTTGATTTTCTGCAGCCTCTTCATAACTGGAAGGTTCTGCATCCATTATGTCACACAATCATGCCACATAGCTAGAATACGGCTTTGACTTCTTACTTTCTCTGAAATATTTCTCTGGGGTACCAATTCTTTCTGCATCTCTGATAATCTCTTGTTCTCAAGTTGGTCTTCTCTTGCGAGATGGTATCTCAGATGGTTTATGAGTTTCTACTATGTCATGATCCTTTGGAATGACTTCCTCTGGTTCAACTATCTTTCAAACTTTAGGAACTTCATTCTCTTATTCATGTGCCTCTTCTACACAGATCTGTTTGGATTTACTAAAAGTTTCATTCTCATCGAAGGTTTCATCTCGACTAATATCCACTTTCTGGTGATCGGGAATGCATATCCTGTAATCCTTCAATGTGTCACTTTAACCAATAAATATGCCCTTCCATCCAGAAGGGTCCAACTTTGTTGTCTTTTCCTTGGGGATGTGAATAAATACATGACAACCAAATATTATGAAATGGATGACTTATGGCTTCTCTCCTGAAAACATTTCCTCGAGCGTCTTGTTTTCAAGAACCTTGTGGGGACTTTTTTTTTTCATGTACATTGTCTTCTACGTTGCTTCTGCCCACAGATGCATAGAAATATCTTGATCATGGATCGTGGCCTTTACTACTTCCATGATTGTTCGGTTCTTCCATTCAGCTATTCCATTTTGTTGAGGGTTATAGGGAGTATAAAGATCCCTCTTAATCCCAACTTCCTTGCAATACTCATTGAATTCTTCTAAGGTTAATTCACCTCCATTGTCTGATCACAATGTATTTATCTTTCGATCTGTCAAGTTTTCTACCAGAGCCTTGAACTCTTTGAATTTTCCAAAAAAATCGTTCTTTTCTTTTAACAAATAAATCCAAGTTTTACGTGAGTAATCATCAATGAAAGATACATAATATACATACCCACCTAGTGAATCTTCCAACATCGGTCCACATACATCTGAATGCACGATGTCCAAAACTCCTTTGGCTCTGTTATCATTATTGGTAAAGGAGTGCTTCACATTCTTGCCTTGTGCACATCCTTTGCACACACCATTTGGCTCTGCTTGGATTTCTAGAAGACATGTCACCATTTTTCTCACAACTGGAAGAGATTTGTAGTGTAGGTGATAAAATCTCTTATGCCATAGTTCCTTGGGATTCACAATATCATGAACCATTGCAGAGTTTGAATGTCTTTTTAATTTGTAGAGTCCTCCTTATTCAACTCCAATCACCACTGCATCATCAAGGCTCTTCCCTCTAGGAGACATAAGAACTTGACAATCAATAAATGCTACTCTAAATCCTTTCTTCTCCAATGCTCAAATTGAGAGAATATTCTTCTTTAAACATGAAACATAGATAACTTTCTTCATCTTCATTGGCTTTCCTAAGTTTAACTTGTAGGAAGATTCTCCAACACCTTTGATTGGATATTGATAGCCATCACCCAATTTCACCTTGTGAGGTGAATCTATATGAATAAGTTTAGATAAGAAGTATTCATAGCCTGTCATGTTCTTAGAAGAACCACTGTCTATCAACCAAGTGTAACTTCCATGAGTAATAGTACATGTGAGGGATGAGATAAGAACATAATCCTCATCACTTTCTTCATCTTGCTTTGCAACCTTCTTGGGAGGCTCATCATCTTCAACTGTGTGAGCTTGATGCCTCTTACTTCCTTTCTTATTCTTAATTTCCATAATGAGGGGGAAATCCCTAAAAAAGTGTCCCAAATCCTGAAAACAGTAACATCTAATCTTTGAGTTGTCTCTTTGACCCATATTAAACTTCTTAGGTAAATAATGATCCTTCTTGTTCTTTCCTTTCCTAGTGTGGGAGGCTAGGGATTGATCTTCATCTTCCATCTTTTCTTCTCTTTCAGTTGTCCTAGATTTTTCCTAGTTACAGTCTTCCCAAAGCCTATTGAACTTGGGAAGCTTCTTTCTTGAAAAAAATCCTTGGATGAATTCATCCCATGAACTTGGGAGGTCATTCAAGGTAGTCATCACCATCTCTTCTCCTTCTAATGAGTCACCAATGGCTTCTATCTGCTCCTTGATTTGATTCACTCTTGAGAAGTAGGAGTGAATGGTTTCTGAGTTTTTCATTTTCACATTCTTCAACTAAGGTCTCAGAGTCATTCTTTGATTTATGTTTCTTCCCTCAAACATACGAGTTAAGGTGTCCATCATTTGATTTGGAGAATATAATGACGATATATGATGGATAAGGTGGTCCTTAATGGAGTCTGCAATAATCCTTTTACTCTCACCATGTCCTTCTTATATTTTTCCTTAGCTTCATCTCCTTGAGTTTCTTGAATCTCTTCTATAATGAACTTATCCAATTCATGTTCTTCAATAAGGAGGGTTACTCTATAGCTCTAGGCCATGAAGTTATCATCTCCATCTAGCTTCTCATTGATCTTTATTCAGGTAGTCATCCTACCTTTTGATCGTCTTGGCTTGTCCGAAAAATTTCTTTAGACTGAAAATGACTCCCTTTTAGACTTCTAGATCTACAACTGACTTCTATTCGGGTCTTCTTTGGTACCATGTTGGAATTTTAAATTTTCTAGTTACACAATTACAATTACTTGATCCAATAGAAACTGTATTAGGATCACTGAAAGATAGATGATCATAGATACAATAGAACACACAGATTATCCTGGGAAACCCTCGTGGTGGATAAAAACTGGCAACTAAAATCTTGAATATAGATTCCTTCAACTAGTACAATGATGCGCTATAGCTCTCTAAGAAATACCAAGACAAAAACACAAAAAGAACCAGTCTCCAAGACTTATGCTCTAGACCTTCTTATGTGCTCCAAGATGCACAAGAGAAGTGTGTGAGTGTGTGTCCAAATGAGAGGAAGCTCTCCTCTATTTATACACAACAATGTCTCTTGAAGATACATGACTCTTGACCTAACTAACCCATAAAACAGGGCCAACTAGCCACAATGGGGATTTTTACAATTATAAGTAAAATACCAATAATATAATAATTATAATAAACTTTTAAAGGTTTGAATAAAAAAAATATACAAGAATATCTTCTGTAGTTACACCAAAAATATTAACAGTATGCATATTTTCAAAAACCAAATTAAAACAAAGCTATCACCTGCTCATCATTATACAAAGAAAGAGCCTATGTATGAGTTTCAAGAGGAATATATATTTCTACTTCACTTGTAACATACTTCATGTTCACACTGATAACCTCAGCCTCAAAGTCAGAGGTATGAGGGACATATATAATATTCCTTTCAAGTCGTAATCCTAGGAAAAGTGTTTAGTCTTCACATTGACCTACAAGAACCCGTAACAAAAGGTTTGTTAAATACAAAAATTTCCAGCATAAAGAAAGGTAAATGAAATTTCTAGAGTAAGTAAATAGGTTATTCACACCTAGTAAAATAGACACTCAACCAATATGTTATAGAGTAAATTTCCTTCGTTTATAACCAGAGTACCTACACGGATTCATGGTTGGATTATTTTTCCAACAAAGGGATTTCTTCTGATAAACATTGTGGAATAAATATAAATGTTTCCTATACAAGACTCGAACTAGACACTGTCATTTCACATTGGAAACTGGCCAGATATGAAACCTATGAAATAGGTTTGTAAAGAACCATACAACAATTTTGTTACCTTATCATTGTCTGTAGATTGCTCATTCCAGCCGTCGATTCAACCTTTGAAAACCTGAAAGCAAACCAAAGTATATTTTAATCATGCAAATCAAGTGAAAAACGACAGATTTGGAAATATTGTAATCCTGAACAATGACGACTTTAAGAATGAAAGTGATCTTACAAATACAGGCACTGGTATTCTCCAAATCATATAGGTATGATATACCTGGAAATTTCATAACCTTTAACAAAGACAACGAGGAGTATTACAATTAGATTATATGAAAATAAGTGTAACTGGAAAGAATAAAGAGAGATATCCAGAGAAGTAATACCTGCAAATAAGGAGACTTGTGAAATGTTGTCACTTAGAATGTTGGAAGTAGTGCATTATGTTGTCAACAAGATTTTAACATGTCATAGTAATACCATGACCTTTAGATAAGAAAAGTTAGTAGGTTTTGCAACAAAATTTTTAAGTATAATTAAAGAGTACATATTAACAAAGTATCACCTTTAAAAAAAATTTGTTGAAAATTTGGTGTCATTACGAGATTAAGGGAAATTTTGCAAATAAACCATGAGACTGAAAACTTCAATTGATCCACTTTGACTCAAAAAAATAATATGAAAGAAAGGAAACAAAAAACTAACTTGTAACCTAAAGAGAAGTAACATAACTATACAAGAAGAAAGATAAAAATCTATATATAGGAAACATTGAAGATAGTAAAAATCATCTAAGTTCAACATAGTATTTCAGATGCATGAACCATTTGTCATATAAGAAAAAAATCACCCATCCATATCTTTCAATAAATAAGAATTATTACCAACCATGGAGGTGATTATGTAAGGACCCAACAGTAGTTGATTTGGATTTCTTGTCAAAATATGTTTTGATAGATTACTGTCTCTTTTTGAGGGCATAGCTCCTTTTTTCCTCGAGAGAAAGCAAGGCATTTATCCTATGAGATATGTCTGTAGAGTTCAAATCTTGAGTCTAGAGTGCTAATATGAGGGAATTTAACTCAAGTTCCATGAAAATAATAGATTCTTGGCCATATAACAGTCAGAAAGGGGTATGGCCAATACTAGTTTTGGTTGTGGTTCGATCTACCCACAATGCATAAGTAAGTAATGTGTGCCACTGACGAGGTTTTTCATTTATAATCTTTTTTATAATCTTAATCATATTTTTATGTGTGGACTCAGCGTGCCCATTTCCTTGGGGAATATAAGTGGATGAAGTAAAATGCTTCACCCCAAATTTATTAAGAAATTGGGTAAATTTTGCAGAAATAAAAGTTGGTCCATTACAAAAAATGATTTATATTGGAAGACCAAAATGAGAAAATATATTAGATTCCAAAAATTAGATTACATGTTCATTCTATGCATTCTTGAGTGGGACAACTTCAGTCCACTTGGTGAAGTAGCATGTTGCTGTAAGAATGAAAATATGTCCAGCAGAGGATGAAGTATTAACAGGAACAATGAAATCTAATCCCCATTTAGAGAAAGGAAAATATGGGAGAACTGGATGTAAAGACGTGGAAGATAAATTTTCTCTTGTTGCAAAATTTTGACATTCATTACATGCCTGTGTAAATTTGTAATAATCCTTAAAAATTAAAGGCCAGTAATAACCGGTTCTCAAAATTTTGAATGCAATGGCCTTTCCAGCAAAATGACCACCAATATCAATACCTAAATATGTTGATCCATGAATTTGCTTCAACTTTTTTTGGGCTGCTATATTGTTTACACAACGCAACAACAATCCATAAGCAGTTCTATGGAAAAGGGAAGTACCCAATACTAGATATTTAGAGGCTTCCATAAGAACCCTCCTGCATTAATGATTTTCAAGATTGTTAGGACAATTTTGAAATTATAAATAATAAATGATTTGCTTATACCAAGGATGTTCTGCTAACTCAATATTTTCATGTTCAACCAAAAAAAGTGTAGAAAAATCATCCTCATCATTTTTTAGAAGCAACACCTGGTTTAAGATGTTGATTCAGGTGTAAGGATAGATCTCGTCCCCTGATCATGTGATAAGTTGTTATCGTGAAATCATGTTATTGATTTTTGGCAAGATAATGTGCAAGTTTTTTTGAAAGATGAGTTTGAGAAAGAAAAAACTTGACAACAAACAAATGGATTTGTACCTACGTATACTTTCTGAAGATATAATGGTGAAATTTTTCAATAGCTTTTACAAGAGCATATGTATGTTTTTCAATTAAAGTATATTTAAATTCATAATCTAATAAACTTTGGATCATGTAAACTATAGGTTGGTCATTACTTTTATCATCCTTTTGAATAAGGATAGCGAATATTGCTTCTTCAGTAGCACTAGTATAGATAATAAAATCTTTTTCATAATTCAGTTTCACGAAAACTGGTGCAAAACTGATAGATTTCTTGACTTCTAAAAAATACTTTTTGGTATCATCATTCCATGAGATTGACCGATCTTTATTAATCATATTGCGAATTTGTTTAACAATTCTTGCAAAATCAGGAATAAATCTTCTAACGAAATTGATTTTACCCATGAAAGATTGAATCTCCTTTTTTGAAATAGGAGCTTGAATATTTTGAATAGCAGTAACCCTCTCCGGACCAATAATAATTCCTGAATAAAAAAAAATATGACTAAGAATTTTACCTTGTGTGACACCAAATATTAACTTTGTAGGATTTAATGACATTCCAAACTTTCTGCATCGCAAGAAATTTTTTCTAAGATGATCAAAATGATCTTGTCGGTTTTTGGAATAAACAATTAAATTATCGAGATAAACTTGAATAATCTTATCGAGAAGATCGTCAAATTCTATTTGCATAACACTATGGAAGGTATCACCTGCATTTATTAAACCAAATAGAATTCTATGCAAAGGTGCCCCAATGAGTAGTAAATGTGGTTTTGTATTTATCTTCCCTCTTGACTCTGATCTTATTATAACCTTAAAAACCATCGAGAAGGGACATCATTTGTGACCTTGCCACTTGCTGCAAAATTTATTCCATGTTTGGAGGAAGAAAATTATCTTTTACACTTTCCCTATTCAAAGCATGGAATCAACACATAATATTATATCACCATTTTTCTTCCACACTGGGACAAGATTAGACACCCACTCAGAATATTTTACAGGGAAAACAATGTGAGCATTAATTAATTGTTCAACTTCCTTTCTTATTGTTGCTTCTAAGGTAGGGTTAACGGTTCTTTTCCATTTCCTAATTGGTTTGTATTCTTCCTTGATAGTAATAGAATACTAAATTATATTAGGATCAAAACCACGAAGATCCTCATATGACCAAGCAAAGACATCTTTGAATTCACATAATAACTCCATGAATTTTTTCTTTTCTTCATCTAAACATCAGGCTCCAATTTTCAAAATATTTGTATTATCATGAATTCCAATATTTATAGAAACGATATCACAAATATTTATTTTTGACTCCTCCTCTTCCTTGTTCTTCTTTCTACCAACATCACTTGAGGAGAATGCTATTTCTAGAGGAGTCATTCCTTTAGGAAATTTATCATCTTCTAAATATAAGATTTCCTTTGTTTTAATAGGCTCATTCTACAAAAAAGAACAAACACTTTCTCCATCAGGAAAGACTTTCCAATATTCTACATTATTTGGAAAATGTGGATTATATAAATACATGAATGTACAATTAGGCCTTTGAGGCACCAATTTTCTTTAAGGGTTTGCATAAAAAAAAACAAGCCTATCAACCATTGAATTCAATTCTTTCATGATGTGTGTGATGTTAAAAAATACAAAAATTAATATCAAATACCACACTGGATGTGTATATATTTTAAATAACTTATTTGAGGGAGTATAAATCCTTATAACTATATTTACATTCAACTCAGAATCCCCAAAAACAGTAAGATGATAACAACCAAGATTAAAATCATTTTCAATTCCCAAAATTAAGGCTTCAAACTTTGTAATATTATTGGTGCAAGAAAATTCTAATTTGTAAGAAAAATTGTGAATCTTTCCTACTAGAGAGTATAATATTATACTTTCATAATTACCCTCACTTGATGTAATATCCCTCTAATCTAATCAACAATTTGATAACAAGTTATAATCCTATTTAAGATGACATAAAAAAAAATCATTATATATATATATATATATATTTTTAAAAGAAAATAAAATAACATCCATAATCAATAGTCGTTGCGCATTGATCAAAATAACTTATGTACGCACTTTTAACCATTTATATTTTTTCTTGACTTGAATGGAGCGATGGAGCTGGAGCGTTTTTTTTCGGTTGGAGTTTTTTTTTTTAATACTAAATACTAGTTATGGTGCAAGATTTCTCATGGGAGACTATACGAGAAGGATATGGTTGGAGAGGGTTCCTTGGTTTTCTTATTTATCCGGGGAATATCCCTATAGCACTCTAGTTTTCTCCTCGGGAGGATCAGTTTGGTGGGGTCAACAAAAGATGGTTAAGAGTCTGCTCGTTGGCCTCTTGTGGGCGGTTTTATTTTTATCAGGTCTTCCGAGGCTATTTGATATCATTGGCGAGTTTATTCAAGTACCCATATAACTGACTCGGGTTTTGAATCACTGACGAGACCTGAATACACTGTCTTTTCTGTGATTTTATTGGTCCTGTCTTTTATGACTTAGTTAATTATTCTCCATTGATTATAGTAAAGAGTGATTTGATTGGGAGCGGTGGTGGAGCCCGTTGTTTTTCCATATGGGTTTTGCATCATGGAGCATGAAGTCATCGCTCTTCTCTGTGAGGCTGATGAGGAGTAGTGGGAAAAGAATGGGTTCATTGAAAATATTGACTCATTAAGCGTCATAAATGGAAGCCCTGGTAGATCATTAAAAGTTCTTAATGAATCATATGGTCTGGGAAGCACTCCACAGTAGGTTTTTACTTCTCCTATTAACCCTTTGACAGAGGATTTGTACCAGCCTTGGTCAAATACATGTCTTGGCGGATATCTCCCTCCATCTCCGAAGATTAACCAGAGAGGTACCAGAGGAGTGGTCGTTGGTGCGAAGAGTGGAGAACAGTGTTCCAAAAACTTTTAGAATTGCTCGAACTTACCTATGGATAATTTTATAAAGGGGAAACGTTCCACTAAAGTTTGGAAACCTAAGAGACTTAGGCGTAGACTAGTAATGGGGGACGACATAGGTTTGGAAGAATCCTGCAATCTGGTGCTATGTGATGTTGATGCTAGGATGGCCTATCGCTCATGTATTAATACATAGCTTGAAGAGTGGGTACATAAGCACTGGTTTCCTTTTCTAGGGTACACTCTAGTCTTCCTCTCCTTATATCGAGGATGGTTTGACTTCATTTTTCGAAGCCCGGAAGATACTAAATGTATTCTGGAGGTTTTTTGGCAGACAGATGGTGGAAGTCTAATGATGAAAAGATGGAGATTCGATTTTAACCTGAATACTGAGTATTTAAGCTTTCGGCACCTGTGGGTGCTTCTTCCAAACTTGCCTCTACATTTATGTAATAATGGTGCGCTAAAAGAGATAGGAGATTGTTTGGGCCGCTTCATTGGGCTAGATGAAGCTGCGATACATACCAGTGATAAAAGGATGGTGAAAGTGCTAGTTGATGTTGATACCCATGCGGGTTTGTCTGAAGTTCTAGATATTGAATGGAGAGATTTCTTGTACACGCAGAGGCTGGACTACTTAGGCCTGCTTTTTAGATGCACAATTTGTAGACGGACATGGGACTTGAGAGAAAATTATTCTTTTAATCAGGTTATAAGTGAGGACATTGGTACACCTAATGAAGGCTTTGGTGATACCATTTCTAAACTAGGGGATGAAGGTTATGAAGCAGAGCTACCGACTCATAGCTTGGAGAAATTTAACGAGGAACAAGACACTACATTTGTCGGTAAGTTAAAAATTTTCTGCCCAAGTATCTATAATTCTTTGTCATTATGGGAGAGAGATCTTTTAAGTAAATTTTCTAGACCCGTTTCTACTTTTGGGGAAGAATTCTTGAAAAACAAATCATCTGAATTAGATGTTTCAGTTTTGGGTGTTTTGGGTAATGTACACGAAATAGAGTGCCCCACTGAGGCTATGAAACCTACTTTTTCACTTACTCCTCAGCTGGCTAGTGATGTTTTGAGTATCTCTTCAAAAGGAAAGGAGCCTGTTAGTCGACCAAACCCCTCTATTAATGGTTGTGATTTACATATACTTTCGGGTTATAGTGAATCACCAACCAGTGATTCTGTTCTGGAAAGGACGTTGTCCGAACTAGTCCCCCCCTTAGAAAATTCCACGGCTCCCATCCCTTTAGTGACTTATAGGGGTAATTTACCTGTGGATTGTTTGATTGGGACAGGTTTATTGGAGACCAAAAACTCAACTAATCCTACCTGTTCATACCCTGTGTGGTCTTGTGGATTGTGATTTGATATTTCCCCTCTTAAAACAAGAAGTGGCCAGCGTTTGGCAGGGACTAGCATTAACACTTTAGAAACCCCTGCTTCAACTTCTCAACAAAGGGCGCTTAGAGGAATAAAGGCCCAAGCCAGGGTTAAGCCATGATTATTCTCTCCTTGAATATAAGAGGGGTTGTAGGACACCTCAAAATGGCCTCCTTTCGTAGATTACTATGTAACATTTCTCCAAATATTATATTTCTTCAAGAGACGTTGGCGTCAGCTGAAAAATCTAGAATCTTCATGTACAAACTAAGACCTGATTGGTGTGTATGTGCGGTCAGTGCTATTGGTACTTCTGGAGGACTTTTGGTATCATGGGATCCATCCTTTTTTGATTTGGTGCCTTATTTATGCATTGGTGGCATCTTATTGTCAAGTTTTTCAAAATTGGACAAAAGGAAGCTTTCTTTTATTAATTTGTATGGCCCCTGTCAGGATTGTAAACTTTTCTGGGAAGCATTAGAGGATGCAGGTCTTTTAAGCCAAAATGACTTGATTCTAGCAGGTGATCTAAATTTAATTACTTCCTTTGATGAATATTGGGGTTTATCAACACAAATGGATTCATTAGTTGGCTTCTTCAAAGATCTATTCCAGAGGAATGGTCTGGTGGATGTAACTCCGCCAAAAAAAGTGGAGACTTGGCGAAATGGTAGATTGGGGGATGCGTGTATTTCTAAGACACTTGATCACTTCTTGATTGCTGATTCTCTTATCTCTACTATTCAGAAGTTTCGTACTTGGAAAGAATATCCCTTTTTGTCCAATCATGCTCCAGTATTGATGGAATTCAGATCTGGCTTCGCCACAGTAGCTTCTCCTTTCAAATTAAATCTGGAGTGGATTAAGGAAGAATCCATTGGGAATATTGTCAAACAGGTTTGGAATGACTCTCAGATTTTAATAACAGATGGAGCACAAAAGAGATTGGTCAAAAAAATTTCACTTCTGAAACAAAAAAATTAAGGACTGGGCCAAAGAAAAATGAAAAAAGGATCAGGAAGATTTGTTAAAAATTGACGAAGCTATTGAATTAGTTTATACCAATATAAGTTTGGGTATCATTTCTGTGGAGGATTCTATAAAGCTAGCTAAACTTGAAAGTGAAATAAATCGATATCTTCTAGAAGAAGAGGAGAAATGGCATCAAAAAATCCGTGCGATATGGATCAAAAGTGGAGACAGAAATACAATTTTTTTTCATTTATATGCTAGTCACAGGAGAAATAAGAACTTTATCTAGGAAATTAATGATGAGAAAGGAAATGTTCACTCTGGTCAAAAGGAAATTAAAGAAGAAGCAGTCAGACATTTTAGCTCATTCTACAATGATACTGATCAGTCCTTCATGGAGGAATGGCTGGAATCAATTAGATTATTTCCCAACTTTGTAACTGATCGAGAGCTACAAGATATGGAAAAAAGAGTTACAAAGGATGAAGTTTATGAAGTTATTAAAGGTTTTTCCAGGGACAAGAGTCCTGGACCGGATCGTTGGACTGTCGAATTATACCATTACTTTTTTGAGCTTGTTGGTCAAGATTTGGTGGAGATGGTAGAAGAAACTACGATTTGGTGGATTTGGTGGATTTGGTGGAGATCGTACCTTCGATGTCACATACCCACTAAGACGTAATAAAATTTTCGTTCTTCCTCAAGGGACAGAATCCCCAAAGTCCTATGGGGGTTTAGCATAAACTAGTTCTTCCCTGTTCACCTCCCTGTAATCGTGGGTTAGGACCACTGGCCAAACAAACCAGGTGCCTTTTCGTGTTTCGCGACTTAGCGATATCATTGAGTCCAATATTGAAGGTAGAATGGCGAGGGGGCTTCAGAATGAAATCCTAGCTATAGATCTGGGCACGTAGGTTTTGGCCATCCATATCTACTCGTCGCTTAACGACAAAGCACTAGCTCCCTTTCTTTAGTCCCTAGTTCGATAGGACCACATACACGCCTAAATGTAGGCACCTTTCACAACTCGCGACCTCGCGAGATGTGAGTCGAAGACCCTTGAATTTTCTTCACAATTCACCGATACCCGAGATCACGAGAAGGGTATAGCTTCCTTCTGTCAGTGTCCTTTGCGCATGATTGCCGGCTAGGCTAAACTCTAGCTCCTCTCGCTATTCTCCGCTTCGTGAGTTCAATGGCTGAACTCTCGATCCTCCCTTATGCGATCCTCTGAGACTTGAAAGTCAGTGAAGGTTGACCTCCCCTTCGTACTACTCGCAACTCGCCCTTTTCGCGAGTTGTAGCGTCGAATCTTGGCACCTTCCCCTCATGAACCCTTAAGAAGCGATATTTAATCTTCCCTCTTGTGTATTGCTACTCGCGACTTCGTAAGTCCAAGTGTTGAGATCTCATGCCCTTCTCCCGTGAATCCCCGAGACACGAGAAGACAACGGAGCATGGACTCCCTTCTCTAGGTGATGCGTGTTCACCTGTCAATTACGTGGGCCCCACCTTGAAGTTTTGCCATGTGTTCTCTCGTGCTCGGCTCTCGACACTTCGCTACTCGCAACTTGGAGCATCCAACCTTTGGGTTCCTACTTTGTGAACCTCCGAGTTCATGAGATCCTTGGATCTCTGCCACCTGTCCTCCTCGGATGGATGGCTTTGATCCTCTCGTGGCTTCGCCACTCGCGACTTGGAGCATCCAACCATTGGGCTGCTACCTTGCGAACCTCTGAGTTCACGAGATCCCTGGATCTCTGCCACCTGTCCTCCTTGGATGGACGGCTCTGATCCTCTCGTGGCTTCACCACTCGCGACTTGGAGAATCCAACCATTGGGCTCCTATCCTACGAACCTCCGAGTTCATGAGATTCCTGGATCTCTGCCACCTGTCCTCCTCGGATGGACGTCTCTGATCCTCTCGTGGCTTCGCCACTCGTGACTTGGAGCATCCAACCATTGGGATCCTATCTTGAGAACCTCCAAGTTCACGAGATCCCTATTTACGAGGCTTAACCCTCATCTATCTCCCTATAGATCTAACGACTATCGAGTTTCCTAGCTAAGATCTGATGGTTCAGATCGATCCCGATGCCGCGCCCTTTCCTAATGCTCTTTGGACGTGGAAAAACCAACGGTCCAGATGTTCTCATGGAGCCTGGGGGGTCTACGATTCTGATTTCCTTGCTATTCATGAAGATAGAGGAAAAAGGGTTGAGGTAATTAACGCCCTTGTTTGTTCCTTTGACTTAACGGTCGTGAATGACCGCAGATTCCCGACAGAATCTCATCCATGATCAATACTTATCCCTACGCTGCTACTTCAGGATTTTAAGAGGGTCATTCCTCTTCATACAGGGTTGTTAAGACTTGCACATTCAAGTCCTTTTTCCGGGTTCTTGGTAAACCTTTCCAAGGGGGGAAGTCTCTGTGAAGAGGTCTATTCCGGGGCTTTCCTGGAGACGGACGAAGGTAAACATCTTTCCCAAGAACGGGCTGGAAGCCTAACTTAGTTCAACCTATGCATACTTAGATTCATTTATCAACGTAAGTCGTGCATGGATTTCTCTGTCATAAGCATATATCTATATATTCCTTTAAAACTGCACAGACTCTCTTACACTGAAATCGTTCACAATTTCACAGTTCTATGAGCATATATTTATATATATCAGTCTATGAATTTCAAGACGCAATATGTAAAACACTTATCAGAAATAACACCAGAAGTGGGTGCGACTACTGAGAGGGGTGCTCGTTTCCACCCAACCATAGGTGTAGCGACTCCCAATGGATTTAACACTAGCCACCCCGAGCTGAGACCACGATGCTCTGAGACTGCGTCTCTCTATCTTCCAGTGAACAGGAGCGAAGGTTGCAATCCTTCCTCTCTGATATCACTCACTCTGCGTAAAAACTCCAGGGTTCCCCTCGCATCTGCCCTTTCAATCGCCTCTGCCATACGCCTTATCCTCTCGCAAGGTTGCGTGTGGCACGATTACCCTCGCGTTGATCATGCCTGACGACTCTATAGATGGGCGGTTCACCATCCCATCCCTCATCAAGCCATCTGCCTACCAGCCTACGAGGCATTGAATTTCAGGGCCAGGGAGCCGCTTTTGGTTCTCCGGGCCAGTGGAGTCCAAATATGGTATTTAATTCTTGGTGGAAGTTAACACCACCTTTTCAGGGGCCTTCCACCACCATCGTGGTCTCTTTTTCTGCACATCCCCTCTCAGCAGTCCTGCAATAAATTATAAATATCATTCACATTCATTGACCTCTTCCTCAAGGTCCTTTTACATCACATATTCACATTTATGAGTTTTCCATAGTCCTTGGCCAGTCCAGTTATATTTACAAGCTGGGGGAAACAGGGTGTTACATTCGATCAATTCTACTTTTGTAGAATTGATTCCAAAAGTCAGCAAACCTTCAAATTTCAATGATTTTAGACCAATATCGTTGTGTAATCTCTGCTACAAAATCATTTCTAATAGACTTTGACCTATACTATCCAGAGTACTCTCAGAAGAACAACTTGGTTTTCTTAAGGGGCAACAAATCTTGGATGCTATAGGAATTGCTCAGGAATGTCTGTACAACATTAAAGCAAGGAAATTGAAATCTTTAATCCTTAAAATTGATTTGAAGAAGGCTTATGACTGTACCAGCTAAGACTATTTAAGGATGGTACTTCATCAAAGTGGTTTTGGGTTAAAGACTAAGAATTAGATTATGGCCTGTGTAGTTTCCACTACCTATGCTACCTTAATTAGCGGAGAGGCAACAAATTTTTTTAAAAGTAGCAAGGGTTTGAGACAGGGATGTCCACTATCTCCTTTACTATTTATTTTAGTAATGGAGGGGCTTAGTTTGGCTTTAAAGAAAGCAAAATCCAAGGGTTAGATTACAAGGATTAAAGTTTCTAATATGATTAGGATCCTGCATTTACTTTTTGTGGACGACATACTTATTATGAAAAAAGCCTCTATAGCTGAATGGGAGAAAATACAAAGTATACTTCAAGTATTTTTTCGTGCTTCAAGTTTAATCATAAATATCCAAAATTCCATTGTTATGCATGCAAGTGTCGACCCAGATACACTTCAAAGAATTCAAGAATTTATGGGTTATTCTGTTAAAGATCTTAATTGTGGTTTCAAATATTTGGGATACTTGTTGAAACCAAGGAGTTATAATCGATGGATTGGCAGTGGTTAGTGGAAAGGTTCGAGAAAAGGATCAACTTTTGGTGTAATAAGTGGCTAGTTCTGGGAGGTCGTCTGATTCTTATCAAATCTGCGCTTGAGAGCTTGTCAGTCTATGGATGACTCTAGACCATATATCTGTATCGGTGCTAACTAAGCTCCGTAGACTTAGTTATGATTATTTTTGGGATGGAAATAAAACAAAGAAGTGCTACCATATTTGTAATTGGAAAATTATAGCAAAGTCGAAGAAGCTAGGAGTTTGGGGTTTACATAATTTTTTTTTCTTTTATAGAGCATTGGCTACTAATACTTTATGGCATGCTTTAATGAAGCCCAAGATTTGGTAAAGAGTTATCAAAGAAAAATATCTTCCTCATGTCCCAGTATGTACTTGGTTAAGATCGGCTGTGAGATTCACTCCATTTGGATCACAAACTTGGAAGAAAATTTTAGACACTCTACCAATTATCCTTGATAGAATAACATGCTCTCCTGGAATAGGGAAATAAATTATTATCGGTAGAGATTGTATCAATGGACTGAATGAAGCTTCTTTATTATCAGAGGAACTGATTCAGGAATTAAACAAAAAGCATATTTTCTTTCCATTTCAAGCAAGACGACCTTCATTAATAATCTTTTTGGGGCGGGAGTGGGTCATGAGCAATGAGCTGGATTTGGAAGGGGACCTGGGTAATGAATGGGAAAACTACAGGAATTTTCTTTTGCATGCTAGTATTGTACTGAAGGAACACCCTGATGAACTTAAGTGGATAGGTGTTGACAATAATGGTCTTATATCAGTCAAAAATGTCTACAATACACTATCAAACAAATTCTAGTCCGAAAAGGCAAAAGGCTCGAGAATTCAATTATGGAAATGGATATGTCTGTTATGAATTAAACTCTTCCTATGGATTTTGTTGGATAATAATATTCTCACTTGGGAAAACCTTCAGAGTGGGGGCTGGTATGGTCTGGGCATATGTTGTCTGTGTGGAATAAATGAAGAGTCGAGCCAACATGTTTTTGTTAGCTGCCCTTTCACTGTATCTATTTGGGAAAAAGTAAAACTGAGTTTACATTTATCAATTGGCTGGAATGTAGGTTCTATCCGAGAATGCTTAAAAAACTAGTCTTTTTAGAATAATTCGAACAAAGAGATAGCCGCATACATCTGCTGGTTCATCTAGAAGGACCATAACAAAATAATTTTTGAAGGAAGATTACCCTCGGCAAACAAAGTTCTTTTTCTTGCTACAGGATCTAGAGCCTCGAAGAAAATCAGTACAACAAACTTTTCAAAATAAACAAAATCAAATTATTTCCCTAATGATAAGGTTCTATCTTGGTTCGATGGGGCCTCGCAATTCAATGTAAATCAGTGTGGAGCTGGAGGAGTTATCAAACTAGATAATTTAGTGGAATATCGATGGACTTTAAACTGTATTTCATGTACTAATTCAAAGGTAGAGCTTATGGGAGCCTGGGCAGCCATCATTTTAGCAAAAATTCTTGGTTTTCAAGATCTACATTTGATGGGGGACTCTATGATTGTTATAAATTGGCTTATGGGTAGAGGAACTATACAGGTGGAAAATTTGGAGAGATGGAAAAATATAATTATGGACTTATTTCCTTATTTCAAGTCTATTTCTTTTTCTCATATCTATCGAGAGAATAATATTGCGGCTGATGAGCAGTCAAAATTAGCATTGAACTCTCCAGTGGGTCATATATCATACAACAAATGGACTGGTGAACACAAGGCTCCTGTTACTATTCTCAAGTTGTAATCTTGTATCTTATAGTTTTGAGCATAGTCTGGTGACTTCTGAAATGACTTTTATGATATGGGTTAATTTCAAGACTGAAGAGTCTTCGATGTAACATTTTGGTTCTAGGATCCTAGTGGAAAATATGTCTATTTGTTTTATTGACTGGGTAGATATGGTCTCGTGTGGAGACATTGAATGTAATGGAAGTCTAGAATTGTCAGTTTTTACAATTCTAGTGACGAGGCAGTCTTGTAAAAGGATTATATTATCATAAATATAATGTGCAATTTTCTCTGGAAAAAAAAAACATTTAATTTTCAAATGCAACACAATTCTTTTAAACAAATCTCTAGTAATAGGAATTTAGACTATACAAAAGTGTCTACCTAAAAGCGTAATCAAATTACATATCCATGGAATTGCTCACCTTGCGCATTTCTTATGCATGCTAAAGCACATTCACACTATAAGTTTTTGTAATGATTAAGGAAATATATCATTGTAATTTATAAGGATTAATCAATACTACCAATATAATCATTAAAATTTTATCAAATTTAATATCATCAGCAAAAGCATGAACTAAACCTTAGAACACCATCAAGGATCATAGCATAATATTAATAGTAATCAATGAGACAATGAAATTGATCAATCATTCATCAACCTTAACTCTACTTACTGAATTATATTCATTAATAGAGTTTGTAGTATATGGACTTATTTTTGTCTTTACTAAATTCTTAACATAAAACTAATTTCCTTGGAAGGGAGGAACATTGAATGTATACTCAAGAAAGGAAATTTAATCATTCCTTCCATCTTTCATAATTAAAATGAAAGGAAAAATATGAAAGTTTACAATAAGCTACGAATAATAATCGATCAGGCATGTCTTTTGTTGAAATAAACGTTATTAAGTTTAGACAAGAGAAAGTGGAGAAGGTCCACGTGGATCTTAATTGTTGTGGATTAGATTAATAATTAACATATATAAGTTTGAAGGTAGTCGTGGAAACCAAATGGAAAAGATTACTTCATCATTCAATGTTGACATTCAAATATTTTGGTAGTAAAATTTTCAAATTCGAGAAATTAAATACATATATCAATCCACCATTGTAGTTATTAAAAATTTCATCATCTAACTCAACGTGAACAAAATTCTATGCATCAATCCTAATTCTATACATATTTTAAATAACAAGTGTTTACATCCCTTCCTTATCATACCACTTGATCCGAAAATACCTTTTAAATGACAATGGTTGAGTTATTATGCATGTGTTAAATTACCATTTAGGAAACTAATGAAAGAGGAAGAATTAAAGAATAAATATGACAACCATATAATCATGTATAGATCTGAACATAAGCATGAAGAAAAACAAACCATAAAACACCAAAGTGATAACGGAGTTCAAAAATCTTGCCTACGTCTCTAGGCCTTTGTCTAAGTGGGTGAGGATTTATTATTTCTTTTAAAATATTTAAAATTACATCACATCAGTGCCAAAAGGATTACAAAATGATCTTGTCTTGTTCTACCAGATCTTTGGAACCCAACAAAACTGATGGCACTGAAATCAGATGAACGGAGGTCCCAGAAATGGCTCGCAAAGGTGCTCTCCTCAATGGTTTCCCTGCATAAAAATGTCTTTGGCGTTGCATATATTCAACATAAACCTTCTCTGAAAATCCTTCCTTGGCCTTAAGAATCCTTGGTTTTTATAGGCCTAAATTTGGTACTCATATCCCAACTCCCCCCCAAGATCTGGCCTAAAAAAGGGCCCAAAATCCTCTAAAATTGGATAAAATCTCCAAAAATTGTTGAAGAAATCCATTTAAAATCATAACATGAAGTATTAAAAACCCACTTTATGCAAATATTAGGGCGCAACCCCTTATTCGCTGGCCCCTGGGCATATAACCAGTCGTCAAACTCGGACTCTAGTACATTCATCTCAAGTCATAGCCATAATGTGATGGGCAAGTAACATATTCAATCTGCAGTTATATAGTTAGCTTGGTAGGGTATCGTGGAGGTATCACCATGGGATTTGATGAGAGGTTAAATTTGTATCAAAGATATGCACCTAAAATTGAAGTGGAGTATTGATACCATAACAACATTTTGGATAAAAAATTCATTAGGGAACGATTTGTAAAAGGTATAATAGAACTCTAGATAATAAACCATTGTAATTTTAAGAGTTTAAATACTTATCCACAGTAAAGAAGATAATAACCCGTGTATTATATATATATATATATATATATATATATATTGAGATTAAAGAAAAATAATGCATATGATATCAATTACCTAGGAGAAATGTATTCTCCAAATCATATAGGTATGATATACCTCAAAATTTCATAACCATTAACAAAGACAACAAGGAGAATTACAATAAGATTATATGAAAATAAGTGTAACTGGAAAGAATAAAGAGAGATATCCAGAGAAGTAATGCCTGCAAATAAGGAGACTTGTGAAATGTTGTCACTTAGAGAAGTAGTGCATTATGTTGTCAACAAGCTTTTAACATGTCATAGTAATACCATGACCTTTAGATAAGAAAAGTCAGTAGGTTTTGCAACAAAATTTTTAAGTATAATTAAAGAGTACATATTATCAAAGTATCACTTTAAAAAAAAAAAATTGTTGAAAATTTGGTGTCATTACGAGATTAAGGGAAATTTTGCAAATAAACCATGAGACAGGAAACTTCAATTGATCCACTTTGACTCAAAAAAATAATATCAAAGAAATGAAAAAGAAAACTAACTTGTAACCTGTAACAACCTAATATTTCTAAACATCATTAAGTTTCATAAACATTTTCATTTAGTAAACTGAAACTATAACTTCCTAGCATAATATGGATTTTCATAACAACAACTTCAGTAACTTAGATTTATAAATAAATATTGATTTCATGGCAGAAAGAAATAAATACATAACTTAACAAAGTACCTGGTTCTGATGCTAATATATGTTGCCTCTGTGCCTTGCTACTGCCTTCCTGCTTCCTGCTACTAGATCAACCCTGCCACAAACAGGAAAAGAACTGCCCAAAACTACTGTCCTCTCTGCCAACTAGGAAAACTACCTAGCTCCAGGATATCTACGGATATCCTGGCCCCCGTGCCCAAAACCTCCAGCAACTCGGTGCCTCCCCTGATCAAAAGCCACAGTCAGAAACTCTGTTCTCACAGCAAGTCCAAAAGTCCTTAGAAAAATCTCTCCTCCATCCAATGTCAAATCCCCCTCCCTTATTCCTCCTTCGCCGACTCATGCAGTTACTCATCCAACCACCCCCGTCCTCCGTCCTTCGTTCCTCCTTCAATGTTTTATCTTCTCGGGATTCATCCCTCTCCCTCTCTGCATACGCAACCATTTTATAACATTTCTCATTGATTTCTTAAGATTTATTTCTCAGGTCATTAAATGTGATCTTTAGTTA
>SNQJ01S0015959.1:31617-94735 GCA_010110895.2 Picea sitchensis | reverse complement strand
ATAGGGGGTCTCATCACGATCCAACCTACCAAGATCATAGGATAATAACGTAAGTGACATTCCCACTATGGCTACCACACAAGGGCAATGGCCTTTGACAACATTTTTGTCAAAGGACAAGGGGTCTCATCACGAGATGGATTGCTCACTTAAGTTACAATATAGTGAGTGAAATTATCATCATCTGGCTACCAAACCAGGATAGTGGTCTTTTCAGGAAAAGATGATTCATATATTTATTAAGGATACATGATCATCTATGGGTTACAAGGAAACCCTGTCAAGGCTATGGATGCCTGTTGGTAGCAGTGACTCTGCCTATGGTATGGAATTTTACCTTAAAAACACCAAGTTTCTATGTGTCTCTAGATTTCCTTTACTCAATAACAAGGCTATCATTTCGGTTATATTCAATAAATTGGGAAAGGTAACAACATTATGATATGTGGAATATTTTTAAATGAATAGACTTAACTTATTCAAATTATTTTTCCTTAAATCATTTTGAGCATAGGTACAAAAAAATCAAATTCCCCACGAAAGAGGACTCTCATTTATGATTACCGTTAAAAAATGCATTTTGAAAATTATACATGATTAGTCCCCACTGGCGGTGACAGTGTCATTATTACCTCTCACCAACAATACCTGCACTCATTACTTTCGCCTACACTTACGGTTGAGGACGACCTCTACATTAATGAGGGGAGTGGATGCTCGACACATTTTACGATAAGATTCTAATGATTGTAATAATGGAAAACCCGCATTTTTTTACACTCGTCATTCTCTGATATTTTTCTATATTTGGTAATATTTCCTCCAAGATGGTCTAACCAAATCTGCAAGCAGGAATGATAGTCATTCTCATTTTCTCACAGAAGGATGGGTGGCCGAAGTGTGCACAGGAAACTAACATTACTATAGGTAACTGAGCATCCTAGAGAAATTATACATTGTTTGGGATGGACGGAGTACTTCAACCAGTTGCAGGGATACGATACGGACATCACACTTGAATTCTTTCAGAATTTGCAGGGAGAAATCTCCATGGTTCGAGATATACGAATTCCAGTTACTCCAGAAATCGTAGAAAAGGTTACAGGTCTCCCTAACTCAGGCATTCAATGGACAACAAGATATACAACACTCAAAGAAGATATAGAATCCTTCGCACACCCTGGTGAGGAATTAGATAAAAAGGGAAAGGGACTTAACCCCAACACCCTCAGCGAACCATGGAAAGAACTGGCAGGGGTAATTTAGAGGTACATCACCTGTGATGGACGATATGATGTAATCCAACCACGCCACCTCAAACTGATAGCGGCACTCAAGAAAAGGTTAGTAATCAATCTACCATTTTTCCTAAATGCCATGTTACATGAGGTTGCTTTAAGAACACAGAAATCCAAAGATCATGTTACTGTCATCAGCCATCATGGATTAGTTAAACTGATAGTAAATAAGGATTTGAGTCAAACTTAATTAACCTGGGGGATGTTATTGAGGCCAATAGACCTCTACAAATAGAACAAATTGAATCATACCATGAAGAATCACCATAGGAAATTGAAGAGATACAGGAAGGGAAGTCCACTACCCAAATAGAAGTTCCACCTACTCAACCCGAGGTCAAAGTAGACCCCATCCAAATTACAGAGACTCAAACCTCACAAACAGAGGCACTAACGAGAAAGAGAAAAAGAGAAACAATTGTTCCTAAAACCTCCATTGAGAGGAAGAGGAGAAGAAGATGGACAAGACAGCTTGAAGAAATTCAGTAAATGACCGAGCTAATTCAAGAGACGAATGAAGAAATTCAGGACACAAAAAAACAACCTGAAGAAATTCAGAACATTATAGAGCATTCTTTACAAGAAGAAATTCAGGAAATTGAGCAGGTAGAGAAAACCCCACAAGGAAATAGTCAAGAAGTGACCCAACCAGCATTGGAACACCTAACAAATTTTTTTTTGAAGAGCTATGAGATAGAAATAGCTCAGGTTTTAGGGAGTTTAGGGACCTCAATTGACAAATATACCAATAGGCCAGAAGAATACCAAGAACGAGCCTGTCCTTCAAAACCTGCTAAATATTTTCCTGAGATTGAAATGTCATTCCCAGAAGACACAACACAGGAAGAACCTCATCCTGAGGAAAGAATCCCTCTTGGATAGACATATCATTTGGAAGGAACAGAGGAACAACCACCTGCTAACCAGGATGAAGAAAACCTTGAGACCCCTCGCAAACAGAAATCAGGCAAAATCCATAGGAGAATCAGAAAGCTAAAAAAGGAAAACAAGCTATTGAAAAAAAGGGCTAAAAAGGTTGAAGTATTAAGGCATAAAGTTGGAAAACTCAGGGAAATTATTAAAGAATTAAGAAAGCAACTAGAACAATAAGATAAGGCCCACAAAAGAAATAAAAACAAAAGGCCCAGAGTGCAAGGAAGAAACTCTCTTCCTAAAAGAGCAATCACTACAAACTTTGTGGAGACACAGACAGACCCTGAAGAAATAATGATAGCAAAAGAAACACTTCCTATAGAAACAATTGATGTTGAGGTACAAACAGATACCCTAGTATCAGAAGAACTAGCTCAATCCATGGAGCAGGATACCACCATTAGGATATTAGAGGAAGAATTGATGCAGTCCCAACAAAGCTTGATTCAAAACAGAAATGAATTGATGACTATGGCAGAACATCAAGCATCTCAGTCTCAGGAACATAGTGTTGTTGTTGATAGATTAAAAGAAGATCTTATACATGCCCAACAAGAATTAACTCAATCTAGAGATGAGATGGATGCTATGGAATAATATCAAGCATCTCAGTCTCAAGAACATAATGTCATCATTGATAGGTTAAAAGAAGAGCTTACAAAAGCCCAACAAGCATTGGCTCAACCCAGAGAGGAGATGGTCACTATGGCTGAACATCAAAATGTTGTCAAACAGCTGAAGAAACTATCAGTAATAGAAAGTGAGACTTATGCTGAGCTCACCAGAACCCAAGGGAAGGTGAAGAAGGTACAAAACCAATTGGAAAACACTTTGGAGCAAATCAGAGAAATTTGTGATGTCTACTCAGATGCAATCAATTGCAAAGTTCTTGCTACCAATTATACCCTATTCTTGCTAGAACGTTACCTATTATTAAGGGTAAAATCCATAAGAGAAGTTAATCCAATTACATTTGCCACTATCCCTCAGCTCATTTCATGTTTTAGAGAGCAGGAAGAGAAGGTACAATACTTCCTGTGTGAATTGTACTTCCATAACTTCATTTTGGAAGATGACAGGGGAAACAACCATGGTCCCTTTATTGGGGATATACAATTTTAGGAATTCATGTCCTTCACTAAGAACCAATTCAGATGGGGAAAATATCATAAGAATTTTATAAAGAGGGAAACTAGGTTAGATCTCTGGATCAAAGGAGAGCCCCCAAAGTCCTTTCCATCCATTACGCGACATCGAACCTTCATGAAAAAGAGGGGGGGTCATGGAATATTTAGCCCCCATCAATCGAAAGGTCATATGTTGAGGAACCATATATTCTAGGGAACTCAAAGAGGAATCCCTTGCTACTTCTAAGGTGATATGGGATGCATCCTCCAATGAAGCCAAAAGTAGGGAACCCTTTGGGTTCATGAATTTGTTCGCAACCACCTATAGAGTGGAAAGTTATTCTAGACTGCTTCAGGAGGAAGGAACTTCTTGTATTGGGTGTAGATATAATCCCCCTATCCTTTGGTTTCCTCTAGAAAGTTACCAGAAGGATTATCAAATTAATAAGAAGAGGGAGGATGTTGCTTTTGTAGAGCTCAAAAGAAGTAATGGGTTCAGGACACCTAGTGAACCAACTTCTCCTCCTTACAGTATCACTTCTTTACATGTAAGATCTCAGCTTGCATGACATGCAAGAAGGTAATATGGGGGGTATGTTGGGTTATGAACAAGGTCCAAATATGTCCCTTATTCTTACAATTCATGATATAATCTTGATTGACTTTTATGTTAATTAGGGATAAACATGATAGAAAATGATTAATATGTCTTCTAGTGATATTATTGAAGTTATATTAAATAGATTCTAAAATATGACTGGAATTGTTTGATTCTATTACAAGATTGGGTAAATATTTTCAAAACTGAAATAGCAAAGGAGATCTTAAAGATACGTAAGCTATTGGAGGTTAAGGACTTTTGGCGCAAAGCAGTTTTGAAGATTATTGATTTTCTATATTGTAAGTTTATAATAGTAAAACAATCCTGAGGATCGCTCGATCCTCGGGATGGCTTAATTTACTCATATTATTGTATATATAGAGGGTAATAGATCCTGAAAGAATAATCTAAGAATTATATCCAAGTATTCAGAACTCGGAATTACTCTGCGCAAGCAGTTTTTGTGAATGTTGTACCAACTATGAAATCAATAAAAGATTTGAACGTTTTCACCATTTATACATACTGAGTTTCTAGCAACAATGCTTCTGAGGACCAAGGGCCCAGTCTAAAGGAGATACTATCTCAAATCTATAATTGTATCAGTTTGTTTTTTGTTTTATGATCCAATTCTCTTTTACAATAGTTAAGACGAATGCATAGGTGTGTTAATGATTTTATATTGTTTGAGTACAGAAGATAGACATTTCTCTCAAGTACTAATGATTTCTATTCCAATTTTCATTACTGTAGTTTACTACTTGACAGTTCCTCACATTTTCATATGCGTTGTTCCTTTTATTTAGATTCACATTTGTTGTTCCTTTCAGTTAAAGTTACGATTGTTGTTCCTTTATGTTAAGTTAAAATTGTTTTTCCTTTTGATTATATTACAATTGTTGTTTCTTTCCATAGATAGAATAATTCACTATTTCCTTTCCAGCAATTTGATTCATAGTTAAAAGTTAATTCTGCAAGTCTTTATTTAGATTCAATTACTGCTTTTTAGTTAAATGAATTCAACAGATTAGTTAGTTCCTTTTGAATTGCAACATGTTAGTAATAATATATCTATTATGTTAAGTAAGATCTTAGTTTAAGAATCTTTAATGAACATTTGAGGGACTTGATTGTGGATAAACTCAGGTTTTCTTTAACTACGCGATTTTAGCCTCTACGAGCTATTTGCATATACTTTTCTTATATTCTTGAGATAAAAAATGAATCCTCAAGTTGATAAATTAATGTTAAAGTAAGGTTGTTTTTAGACATCTTTAGACCCCAAAACTTTCCACCCCCAGACAGATGGCCAAACCAAGGTCGTAAATTGAATGATTGTGCATATCCTTCGCATGTATAATTCAAAGCTCCCTCACACATGGGATGAGAGACTTCCCTATGTCCATCATAGCTACAACTTATCCCTTCATATCTCAACCAGCCACGGCCCCTTTCAGGTGGGGTTGGGATTCCAACCATTGAGTCCCATAGATATTACACTTCCCCTTGCGGTCACCTCGACCGACTCCTCTCTTGCTCCAATTGAAGATGACAAAGCCACCTGGTTCATTGAGTGGATCCAACACATCTGTAAATAGGTTTAGGATATCCTACATAAGTCCAATGCCAAATACAAACAACGCCATGATCAACATCGGGTGCCACATAAGTTTCAGGTGGGCGACAAAGTTTGGTTGCATTTGCAGAAAGAACACTTTACAGGTCCCCATCGGAAGCTTCACCCACTCCGTTATGGGTTGTACACCATCACCAAGGCCATGGGGGATAATTATTTTGAGCTCAACATTCCTCCTTTCCTTGGCCTGCACCTAGTGTTCAATGTGGATCTGCTTCACCCTTATTTCCCACCATTATTGAACACCTCAGAAGTAGCAGAACAATTGACACTAATAGAGATCAACCCCAACTGCATACAAAAGGCATGAAATGATCATATTGTGGACACACATATCAAGGGAACTCGACAACAAAGGATCTAGCTTTATCGAGTCGTCAAAGTAGGGCAACTCCTGCACCAAGGCAAGTGGCTCACCCAGGGCCAAATTCAACAGAAATTTCCTCATCTGATGGGGGAACTCAATGAAATGGATACCATTGCTTAATAAGGATGAATGATTGATCCAGGTGGATATCTGTAGCCACCCACCTTTTCCAACTAGCTCAAAACAATTTTCTGGCAATTTTGGTAATTTACTATTTTTGGGAGTTTTCACTTCTGGAGCCGTTTTGAGGCCCTAAACGATGTTTTTTTGCGAAAATAGGTTTTCAACATGGAAGTTCCATTCATGTTTCTCCTAAAATGAATCTCCTTGATGATGCATTTCCAATGGGCTATCATATGCCTAAAATAGAGATTGTATGCAAAAGTTACGACCACGGGAAGTTGATGTACTAACTTACCCAAACGGGGCCCACATGACTTTTGGCTCTTCATCTCCTAGGGTTAGGTTTTTGGATGTCTAGGGTTTTTGGCATTCCTTCTTATGGTAAAAATTCCTTCAGAGCCTCATTGTAATCATATTCTTGTGAATGAGCATAACCGTCACATCTCTTCTCAGAGATAAGCCGCCACCATTCCAACAAGCTTGTTTCCGCTACATTTTACAATTTCAGCTTATTTCATTATTGAATAGAAAACCGGTTTTACTGTATCTCTGTTATTCTGTGTTAAGCACCTGTTAATAATCTGTATTCATTTCGTTCTGCTCATAAAATTTGGATCAGTCCCTGAGAAAATGATATATCCCCCACAGTCTATTGACATTTGGTTTATGTCCAGCAGTCCATCACACCCTGTACACGATATACCATCTATGTCCTCACCCCTTGAGGAAAATCACACTTACCCATTGACATTTCCCCCTACCATCTCCCATGGCCCCGTGCATTCTCTCTTTTTCCATTGCGACAAAGATATGTTGGAAGAAATGACTACCCTTGATTTTCCTTGGAATGTGCTCCATCATCAAGCACTTTTCCTCTCACACAAGGTGTTTCACCCTCCTGATCAAGCCTCCCTTTATGCAATCGAAACCAAGGATTTTATTGCTCCAGGGCATATTGACTGGTTTAAAAACCCTATCCTTTCCCCTGATGCTTTTGAATAAGGCAACATGGCCAATATCTCCCCCATAGTCAAATTTGACATTTCCATTAAACTAGGCATCGTAGAAGAGATCACCATTGGCGCCGCATGCTCCCCTAAAAAAATTATTTCTTACAAATCTCTCTTTCAAGAATACCGAGATATTTTTTCCTGGTCATATACAAAGATGACTGGCCTCGATCCTTCTATAGTCGAACATTGAATCGACACATGGCCGGATAATGCTCATGTTCGTCAAAAGAAACACCCCCTACACCCATCCAAAGTTGTGGCTATCAAAGCTGAAATTGACAAGTTATGCGTAGTCAGGTTCATTTACCCCATTGCGTACACTTCTTGGGTCTCCAACCCCGTCCCCGTTAACAAAAAACAGGGAACTATTCACATCTGCATAGACTTTTGACCTCAACCATGCTTATCCCAAAGACAACTTCCCAACCCATTTCATTGACCAAATAATCGATTATTGTGTCATCCATGATGAACTATCCTTTATGGATGGGTTCTCCAGATACAATCAAATTCATATCCACCCAACAGATCAATACAAAACCGCTTTTACAACACTTTGGCATACCTTTTCTTATCGCGTCATGCCTTTTGGACTCAAAATTTTTTGTGCTACTTTCCAACGGGCCATGACCTACGTTTTTCATGATCTTTCTCACATCATCCTTTCTTGTTTGGATGACCTCACTGCTTGATACAAAAAGCGAACCCAACATTTAGACGACCTACGCATCATTTTCCAACGATGTTGCAAATATAATATCCTCTTGAACCCCCTCAAGTGTGTCTTTTGCGTCAGTGTCAGGTGCCTCCTTGGGTTCATTTTCTCCCAACATGGAATCATTGTCGACCCCCTCAAGGTCCAAGTTGTTAAAGAAATCCGACCACCTAGTACTTTACGCCAACTGCAGAGCTTGCGAGGAAAATCCAAATTTTTACGTTTCTTTGTCTCAGACTACGCCATTAGTGCACATTGTTTTATCCGCTTACTATGTCATGATATCCCATTTAGATGCGATGAACATACTCAAATAGATTTTGATGATTTAAAATCCAGCCTATCCAATTCCCCCTTGATTAGTCCCCCAGACTATGATTGCGATCACATCCCCTACTTATCATCCTCTATTGTTTTAGTGGCATGAGTCCTTGTCTGGCATGAGTCCTTTTGTCCAATTAGGGGATGAAGGATGGAACGTGATTTAATACATTAGTAAAACCTTCAAGACCACCCTAAAGTGGCACATTCATATGATGAAAAACCTCGTAGCAGCTATCCCTCAGTCTAGAAACTACAGTGTTATATTCTTCTTCGAAATATGAAGGTCGTAACAGACTCCAACCTGATGCAGTACTTCCTTAGTTGATGATAGATCTACAAAAATCCTCATGGATCATTATCCTCCATGAATATGATCTAGAGTTCTCCACTCCAGAAAGAAATAAAGCTCTAGTCCTAGCCTAACTCATTACAGATTTTCCCTCATATGCCAAAGCTTCCTCCATCAACAAGTATTTCCCTCACGACCATCTGTTCTTCATCCCATTAGATGACCCTCTTGGTACAATCCACCTCCCTCGCTTCCACCTTCAGACAATTTTGGGTCTCATATCTCTCACGATGATCATTGACACATTTTCCATTAGGCTCCCCTCTACCTCCTCATCATATACATTATCTACTGACACAAGGTAGATACCATAATTTTGCAGGATGCCTTACCATCAAAAAGAAAATGAAATTCTGGTAAATTTCCACTCTGGTGCTTCCAGGTCACCTCGTAGCTGTCCGATCACCAAATAACGATTGAGAAAGCTAATTTTGTTGTGGGTGGGAAATCCTCCCACGCACTATTGAATTAGGGTTTCATCATGCATGCATAAATGACCTTAAGATTCTTACTTTTTTAACACCAACATCCCAATTATAAATCCCATTACTCATATGCAAATACTAGGCTAAAGAGATCTAGTTATTGTACCTTAACTTATGTGTTTGATGTCGATCCCCTTAACACTTGATCGCTCTTTGACTTAAAGTTCCCTCCCACGTTGACCTACATTCATATGTAAATACAAAACAAAGAACTCCACATGAATATAACCTATAAACTAACGGGTTAGAGATTCTATCAAAATATAACCAAATTTAAATATTGACAATCTCATAAGGAAGGATCTGAAAAGGTATTCTATTTTATTAATCTCACAAGAATAACCTTACAATAGTGATCGGTCACTACCGAATTTGGTCCGGATCCTTTCAACCCAGGTCTAACTACTTTCAAATATGCTTCTTCTTCGCACAATAGTTGTAAAAGTTTGGGGAAAGGGGAATACTAAATCGCGTATAGTTTCTTTGTTATGATTTTCCTCCTTCCAAATGGGACCCATACCCTTGTATTTTATAGGCTAGAAAGGGCTAGGTATTTGACCGCCCATAGCCGGTCAAAAGGTCAGGTAACGGCCCAAAAACCTGTATCCATATTCAATTATCATTTTTCGCAATTTTTTGTGAATGTACGCGAGATGTAGTGGTGAAAAAAACATATGTACGCGGGCTGTAGTGGAGAAGGGTGCGTATGCCTTCAAAAGGGTGTTTTTAATGGACCTTGAGCAGATAAGCTCAGTCCCAGTAGATGAGGCATTTAATAGATTTAATGTAAAAGTAGATAGGATATTAAATCTAGATTTGATAGCTTTAGAGCCTAAGAGGGAAATCCGGATATAGACACCCTCGCTTGTACATTGTATGATTATTGAACAGAAGAGCAGAGAACAAGGTATCTCTATATGAAGAACACCCATGTACGTAGATTGAATTAATAGATAAAGATTTGATTCACCCATGGTTATATGTTATTCTCCTCGCAGGTTGATGATTAGCTCATGAGTACTTGGTTTCCTCGCTATGCATTTCCTTTATTTTATATGCCGTGGTATGATTCGCTTTTGGTTGGGATTTGAAATTGAAGATTGAGGAATGAGTTTCAATTGTTTCTCTATGTACCAGGGACTTCGCAAGGAGTGCGGGGCTTTGACCTTGGTCCTCGCGAAGGAGTGCTGCGGATCATAGGTTTCTTCAGTTTGCACAACTTTTGTTCCCATTCATCTCGTGAGGTGTAGGTTGATACTTCAGAGCCGCGGCAAAGGCGTACGTGCTAGACTTAAGACTCAAGGCTGTACTCCGAGCAAATAATCGAAGAATTTCTACTGTAGGAGTGCACAGGATTGAAGAGTTCCAATACTTACCCGGATTTGGAGCTTTGCCGCAACGAGTGCATGCACCAAGTCTCATAAAAACTGCGGAAGCAAGGATAAGCCTTCAGAGGGATAGGCTCATACCATTGAAGGATAAGTGTAGGCGTTGTTGTGGAAAGCCCAAGAGAAACTCCATAGGTTGGCGAGTGGTCGAACAAGTTCTCACAGAGGGCGCATTCACCTGCCCGGCAGAAGATAGCGTAAGAAGAATGACGGCTTCCGAAATCCTCGCAGAGATCTCACGAATCCGAAAGTACCGCTTAGATCTATCATCGATCTGGCTACCGTGCCATTTCATACTCCAGATATCGCGAGTTGGAACACCAAGTCGGTGGAGCGGAAGTGGCGACATCGCAATCCGCGACATCCCGAGGAAATCATAAATCAGAAATCGGGGACACGTAAGGTCAAGGATCCTAAGTAACGTGGTTCAAGAATCTGATTCTTGACAGCCAGAGAACACTTCGCGTTCATCTACATTCACCAAATCCGAGGTGACGCGGAGCCAGGACCACAAAGGCAGAGTACAAGTGGAATTAAAATGAGGATCGGACCATCGGGGTTCGTGAGGGTTGGCAATTTAATTTGTCGACGCCACAAGTAGCGACATTTATCGACGGGAGAAGTCTGAGAAGTGAGGGGGGAGTCAACGCTAACGATCGGACTTCGGGAATCGTGAAGGTGAGAAACACACGAATAGACTTCATGGAAGTCGTGAATTCCGATTTCTCGATTGTTAAGGGAGATCAGTGGAGAGCTGTGGATGAAGAATTATCGAGAGGAATTAGAGGAGTAATTTAACCTTCGTGCCAAGGGAAGAGAAGGTCTCTACATCACAGACGACCGGGCTTAATGCCCGCGACCAGTGGTATTTGAGCCGGAAGTCTTGTTTCTCTCAGAAGAGAAGGAATCTCTATCATGCCAATCGAAGAGAAAGGTTGAAGTCACCTAGTCCAGGGACAGTGGACGCATCTAAGAAGCAGGTAGACCCAGAGGGAATCCGTAAATGGAGGCGCTAAATGAGAGAGATCTCCGAAGCAAGACTCGAGATGGAATAACGCAGAGACGCTGAGTTGGTGCGTGGGACCATAGCGACTCGAGGTTGAGGAGGAAGATGGACATGCAGAAGAAGTCACAAAGAATATGCATCAACTAAGCGATTGATCAAAGCCATAGCCAGAATGGGCACAAAGGCGAAAATGGACATTCCACTTTACGAGGGAAACTTGGATGCCGAGGAACTTTTGGATTGTATTAGAGATCTTGACACCTACTGCGATTATGAGGATCGGGCGAGGACAAGAAATTCGGCGATGATGTCACCCAAATAGCGGCTACGTACTGGCGGTGGGACGAGCTGTAGGCGGATAGACATTCCAAAGGTAAACAAAAAATCAAAAGTCGACAAAAGATGATCATGAAGATGAAAGCAAAATTCATCCTGGCGGATTATCGATCACATCGGTTTTCAGCAGAATGCGTTAACCCGGTATCGTGGAAGTTGATGACGGTGAAAGAGTACAATGAGGAGTTCTACAGACTGAACATCGAGAAGGTCACCGGAGAGTGATGATGAGAGGGTTGCTAGATATTTGAATGGTCCGAGATATCAGATCATGATGAGTTAAGCATGGTAACCATCCAATGCTGAGGATGTTTATCGATGGCTCAACCGGTGAGAAGTTGAGCCGTAAGGTCAACAGGGCGAAAGGCGTAAGTCAACCCAGGGAAAGGTAGCTGCCTGCGGGAACATCGTAAGCCCAAGGAGGAATGGAAGAAACCTCAAGGTGAAGATTGAGAGGTGGAACCTCACAAAGAAGGCCACGCTGATCGAGGGCACGATACCGAAAGAGTGGCGGATTATGTTGATGTTTAACACTCTTCCCTCGCATCAGAGGTCGAGGCGAGAAGAGGAGGGAGTGACTGGCATGTTTTGGCATGTGGAAAGAATGGCACAAGTCATTTGAGTTTCCGTGAGAAAACAAGCCTAGGGAGAAGCTCACATCACGTAAGCACAAAAGGCGATGTCGAATGAAGACGCGTAATTCCGAGGAAGATCGTTGAATGCATAAAGTCCTCTTTAAATCAATCTCGGTGAAGGAGGTGGGAGAAACACGTACCGCAGGGAGCCAATCGCTTAGGACAAATTTTGCAATGTGCTCAAAGACCGTAAAATGCAAGGTCATTATGGACAGCAGTAGCATGGACAATCTTGTTTCAACGAAGATGGTGGAGAAACTAGAGTTGAGATTCCACCAATCACCCGAGTCCATATAAGGTTTCATGGTTGCAGAAAGGACAACGCGTTAAGAAACAAATGCTTTGGGCTGAATTCAAATTAGGAGGGTATAATGATAAAATGCTCTGTGATGTTATTCTATGGATGTATGTCATTTATTGTCGGGTAGACCATGGCAACATGACAAAAATGTTGTCTGCGATGGGAGGAGGGATACATACACCTTGGAGAAGGATAGGAGAACACACATGTTTCCGATAAATGATAAAGAAGTGAAGCCGAAGTAAACAATACCATACTTCATGAGTGGAAGGAGCTTCACGTGAGATGGAGAAGAAGGAAGATCCATTATTCTTTGTGGTCGTGGAAAATGAGGATTGTCCCCGGACTAGCCGCTAAGAGTGATGATTTGCTAGATGAGATTCGTGTGGAACTGCTGGGGAGAGTTCACCGACATCATCGTGGGATGAACTACTCCGCTCGCTGCTAAGCCACCGATGAGTGTGAGTCACCACATAGACCCCATACCAGAGGCTAGTTTATTTCAATGCGTTCTTTACATGCTTGACTCCTCGTGAAAATGAGGAGCCGTGTAATGTGGAGTCACTGGATAAAGGATCCTTTATCGAGAGCTCCTCGAGTCCCGTCGCTCCAACTGCATTCAGCCCTGAAGAAATATGGAGATCGAGGATGCACCTGTGAAATATAAATAAAATCACCATCGCAAAAATTTCCAATTCCTCACCGGAGAAATGGATGATTTGATGGATTGCATGAGTGGGGAAAATTACTTTTCAAAGATCGATCTCAAAAAGAGTGATACCACCAGATTCGCATGAGAGGGTGATGAATGGAAGCGACAACACTCAAGACAAATGAAGGTTTGTACGAATGGTTGGTCATGCCATTTAGCTCACGAACACGCCGAGCTAATATCCATGACCGATGAATGAGGTCCAAAGGAATCTGACGGGAAATTTGTAGTTGTATATCTCGATGATATTGATTTTTAGTAAGACAAAGGCTAAACATTTAAAACATTTGGCCAGATGAGAAGACTGCAGAAAGAGAAGTTGTTGGTCAACATGAAGAAGTGTTCCTTTATGCAGACAAAGCTCATTTTATTTGGCTTTTCATGGATTTCGTGAATGAGTTGAAGATGGATCCCGAGAAAGTAAGGATCGAAATGGCCATCACCTTAAATGTTTTTGAGGTGAGGAGTTTTCATGGTTTAGCTTAGTTTCTATTTAAAAGTTCATCGTGAAATTTTAGTGGAATTAGCTGCTGAAGAATTATGGATACCATGAAGAAGAGGCATAAAGTTTTTCATTGGGCAGCAGATATCGAAAAGCCTAACTGTTGAAGGAAGATCACGAGCAACCGCTGCTAGTGTTGCTAAACTTTCATAAGACATTTCGTGAAATGCGATGCAAGCAAGATATGTCGTAGGGAGGGTCTTGGTCGATGACAAAGCCGCTTGCATATTTCAGTTGAGAAGTTGGATGAAGGAAAGATGAAATACTCCACATATGACAAAGCCTTTTATGCCAATTACATGCACTAAAAAAGTGGAGGCATTACTGGATACCCAAGGAATTTGTATTGTACAACGAGAATCATGCATTGCAGTTTGTAACTCAACAGATAAGTTGAACCAAACATGCAAAATGGGTAGAGTACATGAAGAATTTCACATTTGTGATTAAACACATTTCAAGAACTCCTAACAAAGTGGCTGACACTTTAAGAAGGAAATGTTTATTGTTGCAGGAATTCAAAGTCAAAAAAATTTGGGTTTTGATAATATGAAAGACATGTATGCGTGATGCGATTTCGCGTATTATTACCAAGGGAAATGGAGAATTCCGGCCTCGTGGGATCCAGTCCGATAGGAATATGATCCAAGAAGGATTGTTGTTCGGAGGAATCAACTGGGTATTCCAATTTGCTCCATGAGGGAGAACCCGTTGAAGGAGAAGCACAGTGGACGATTAGCAGGACACTTTGGTCAAGACAAGACGTTCTCAAAGTTGAATGAATCATTTTTTTTGGCCAGGGATGCGGTCAGATGTCAGGAGGTTTGTTGACAGATGTAGATTTTTCTATCATTTGAAGGGGAGGAAGCAGAATGTTGGTTTTTTATCAGCCATTGCCCATAACGGAGAGGCCATGGGAGGCTATAAGCATGGATTTTGTATCGGGTTTTTCGTGAGGACACAGAGAGGAGTTGATTCCATCTTTGTAGTGGTAGACAGGTTTTCAAGATGGCACATTTTATACCGTCGTAGAGATCGGATGTAATCTACATCGGAAACTTGTTTTTCAAAGAGGTTGTTCAACTTCAGCGGATTGCCGGTGAAGCATAGTCTCTCGACTGTGGATAACAAGTTCGTGGTCATTTCGAGGACGGTATGGAAGAAGTTTGTGGGACAAACTTAGCTTAGTTCACCTTTACCATCCGCAGATAGATCTTATCGCACTAAGGTGGTCACCAGAGTCTTGGAGGACTCTATTTGAGAAGCTTGGTGACGTAACACCATAGTTGGGACAATGTGTTGCCATAGGCGGAATTCACGTACAACGATTCAGTAAATAGGAGCACAGTAAAAAGTCCATTTCAGATTGTGTATGGAACAACCGAGGGGATTTTCTGAATTGAAAGATTTGGAACGAAGTGAAAATAGGAGTGCTAGTGCAGAGTATTTCGCAGAGGCGATGAAGGATATTCATAGCAGGGTGAAGCAACGACTGCTGGATTTGAGTCAAGAATATAAATGCAGAGTAGACCAGTGGAGAGACAACTTCATTTTGAAGTTGGTGACTTGATTCTAGCACACCTGAGGAAGGAGAGGTTCCCCGTGGGATCATATAACAAGCTCAAATTTAAGAAAATTGGGCCATGCAAAACCCTGAAGAAATTCGGGAGAATGTTTGGCGAGGATTGAGTTGTCGGATGGCATCTGGATATCTCCGACATTCAATGTTTCCTCAGATTTATACCCATAGAGGGTCGGAGAAGCGCATTAATTCAGAACCGAGGAACCAAAGTGGTAGTGGCAAACAATTACCAGCTGCGTAAAAGCCAGATGGAGTGCGCATAAATTAGACAATGAAAGTTGGAAAGAAGACCAAAGGAAGCGATTTTGAGCACCCGTAAATGGGAAGAATCACCCAAATAAGATGCTAGCTGGAAAATGAAGTAGCTATACGTACATGTATGACCGCGGCAGGAGCCTCATGGATAGGGAGCCCAAGGAAAGTTTCTAAGCCGAGAGTATGATGCGGTGAGCACGTACTACACTCATCAAGTTTAGCCACAAGGAGAAAGGACAACCGATATGTATTCAAAGACACATTTGAAATTTTGAATTAAGGCCACCTTTAATGAAGTCATGCTTAAAGAAGTGCACTTTGTATATTGTAATGGACCTTGAGCGATAGCTCTATCCCTTTTAGGTAGATGAGGCATTTAATAGGATTTAATGTAAAGTAGATAGGATATTAAATTCTATATTTGATAGCTTTAGAGCTCGAGAGGGAAACGGGATATAGACACCCTCCTTTGTACATTGTATGATTATTGAACAGAAGAGCAGAACAAGCGTAGAATTATACAAGAACACCCATGTACGAGATTGGAATTAATAGATAAAGCTTCTTTGATTCAATTCATGGTTATGTGTTATTTATATGTGTAAGATGAATATGTCATGAGTATTTTGCTTCCTCGCTATGCATTTGCTTCTATATGTCGCGGTAATTTTGGATTTCATGGTTGATTTGAAATTTGAGAGATTGAGTGAATGAGTTTCACCACTTCTAAGTGTGTACCGTGAGGATTCTCGCAAGGAGTGCAAATTGAATTTGTTCCGTATGAGGCGTGGATCGTTGTAGGGTTTGCTTAGAGATAGTTTTTGTTTCCATTCATCTCAGAGGTGTAGGTTGATACCGAGCTCGCAAAGGCATGCAATGTGCTAGAAGAAGACTCGTGGTTGTGATTCGAAAGCAAAGAATCAGCACTTCGGCCAAGAAGAGTGCGCAAGATTGAAGAGTTCCAATACTTAAAATGTGATTTGAAAGTTTTCCGCAAGGAGGGCAAACAAGTCTTCATAAAAATCGCGGAAGCAAGGATGTCAGGAAGGATAGGCCTACATTTCATTGAAGGAGAATTGCAGGATTGATGTGGGAAGTCTGAGGGAAACTCCACAGGTTGGCGAAAGTGGTCTAATAAGTTCATTGCAGGGCATGCTTCACCTACCCGGTAAGATAAAGCAGAAGAATGGACCGGGCTGGAACTCGCAAAATATCTCAAGCAATGAATATAGAGAATACCGCTAGATCGATCATTAGATCCGCGACGCGCTATCGCGATATCGACATATCGCGAAGTTACGCTAATTCGCTGGTGGAGCGGCGGCTTTATATCATGATCCACAATATCCCGGAGAATCATAACCGGCCAATCGGGGACACGCATCAAGGAATCCTGCTAACGGTTCTGAGAATCGAGATTCTCTACGCCAGCAGAACACCTCGCGAAGGTTGGATTCGCATCCGCTTAAATCCCAAGGTGACGTGGTTGTGTGGGACCACAAGTGCTAGTAGAGTACAGGTGGCATCAGATCGAGGATCGGTACATCGGGGTTCGGAGGTTGGCAATTCAATTTGTCGACATCACAAGTAGCACTTCCGACGAGAAGTTTCATAGCGGAGCGGAGTCAACGTTGACTTGCATCGAACTTCGGGGAATCGTAAGGTGAGAAACACATGACCATAGGACTCGCCAAGGAATCAAGGAAGTCCAATTCTGGATTGTTAAGGGAGATCATCGGAGAGCTGCCAGGGTGAAGAATTCTCAAGAGGGAATTAGAAGAGTAATCTAACTCTTCAGGCCAAGGGAAGAGAAGATCCCAAAGGGATCGCGGACGTACTGGGGCGACGTCTGCACCACACAAGCTTGGGTGATCCCAAGACTTTCCAAACCGGTGGACGACAAATAATTTATGGAGTCTCCCTTCATCCACAATACATCGATAAATGTTTGTTGAATTAACTTCAACCCTTTATTGAAAGGTGCGGTAGAAGGAATAATGAGGCTCAAGGTCATTCCAATCAAAAGGAAACCATCATGGTGGCTTGAGGGGGTGTGCTCTGAATTTAGAGCTGAATTCCCCTTGTTCGAAATATCAAGAAAAAATGCTAAAACATGCCAGAGACACGTCACTCCCCAAAAAGAAGAGTGGGATCATCCAATGACTTCATCAACATGACCACTTTCACAACCAATGGATGAATAGGGTTATGAGACCACATGGTCTAAAGGCACCTCACTTCCCAAAAGAAGAGTGGAATCATCCGGATGATCGCATCGCATTACGACCACTTTTGCAACTGATGGTTGAATAGGGATGGGACTACATGGTCTAAAGGCACCACTCCCCTAGAAGAGGAGTGGATCACCAATGACTACATCAAGATGATTCACTTCGCAAACCAATGGTTGAATAGGTCGAGACTACATGGTATAAACGAACCTCACCCTCCAGAAGAGGAGTGGATCACCGATGATTGCATCAAGATGACCACTTCACAACCAATGGTTGAATAGGTCGCTGTAGACTACATGGTCTAAAGGCCCCTCACCTCCCAAAGAGGGAGGGATCACCGATGACTCGCAGACGATGACCACTTTTTTCAACCAATGGTTGAATAGGCTGGGATACTACATGGTCTAAAGGCACCTCACTCCCCGTGAAGAGGAGGGAGCACCGGCTTTTGAATGCAGTCATGACCACTTTCACAACCAATGGATGAATAGGTTTCAAGACTACATGGTGGTATAAAGCGCAATCACCCCCAAAGAAGAGAGTGCAAGGGGATCACCGGATGACCTGCGATCCGCATGACCAATTTCGCAACCAATGGATAAATAGGCTGTGAGGAAACCCCAAAAGACTCATAATCAGAAGATCTTGCAGAGAGGGACCACAATCTTCAAACCTTTGGAAGGCCAAGGCACAAATGAGTAAGGTGATCTCCCTTGCAAAACTTACAAGGGAACTTAGGCTTACATCTTATCCATATAGGTTTCAATAGAATCAATGCCCTAGAATGACTGGTAGTGGCTGGTTTCACATCTCCAACATGACTTGTAGAGGTTGGTGATGAGTCGACATAACATGACTCACAGAGGCTGCAAACCTATTTCTAGTATGACCAGAAGTGATTGGACTTTTCCCCCAACATGACTTACAAAGTATGGTGATAGGTCTCCAACATGAATAGAAGAGGTTGGTTGTTGGTCTTCAACATGAATTGGAGAGGTTGTTAACCTATCTCCAACATGACCTCCATAAGTTGCGTTTCTTCCTATTCTTCCTCTTCTATTTTGTTTAGACTTTTGATTACTAGTAACTTTACTTTCACCAGCTATGTGAGAAGGAGTAGGAGAAGATGTTGCTGACGAAGGAACATCAACATTATGCCCATGACATGTTTAAATGGGAAGTTTCAAGAGCATTTGGACATTTGGAATGGTACCCAACCAAACCGGTAATCCCACATTCAACCCAAGTAGAATGTGGGCCAAAGTGGACATCAAAGGGACATCAATGTTTCCAAGAAGGGAAAAGCAAAAGAATATCCTTGCGAAGGGGTTCCTTGGTTGATATATCTAATATTTATCCATGAAGATATTATTCACAAGCTCTCCCCTTGCAGGATCATTCAAGTCCATAAAAGTCTCACACACTAACTCCTGAAGAACCAAGAGTCAAAAACAACGCCTATAAAGAGGCGGCTCCATCGCTTCTAAGGGAAGACCAAAAGTCCTCACTCTAATCGATAGAGTGGGTGGTATAGCACCCTAGGTTAAAGACCCAAATCAATGACTAACTAACTCACCATGGAAAACTAAGGAGCACAGAACACACTAGAAAAAAAATCCTAAAGTCAAACCAAGCAAATGACTAACTAATTGGAAGAATAGTTACACCAACCAACACTAGGTTAACTTACACGGCAAGTGAAACTCAAAAAATGAAGAACCCTCTAGGTATACCTTGCAAAGAGTGGCTCCCCTATGTTTCCCCTAGGTATTCACTCAAGATACCCTCAGCTTGGCCACCCTAAGTCCCTAAAATCAAGGCAACTAGGTTACCAGCTCACGAACAGTCACCAGACAAGTACAATCGACAGTCAGGTGGACCACAATGAGAAGGGCATCAAGCCCGAAACCTATCAAGGGTATCAAAATAAATCGTTTCGTAAGATGACTCAGGACCTCGAACAGATTCGTGACCCACGAAGCTTCGTGGCAAAAGTGATCACCGAACTTCCAAGATAAGCACTCCCCATATGTTCTCCACTACACTTGGTCCGGCTTTGAGGGTTATCTCCACTACCTTCCTCGCATTACGACCTCGTATTTAGCCCCCGTGTTAGAGGGGGTCCTAGATAAATTCCGGCCATCGTATTCTATACACTCCCTAAATTAGACTCGTATGTTTCATTTAATCCAATTCTGACGAAGCTCTCTATCCTAATTCAAGGCCCTAACCCTAAACTAGTTGGTTGACCCTACAAACATAAAAGTCTAGTTATTTTTAATTAGCATTCTTTTGCGATTGATTTATTCAAAAGGGGTGTGGTAGTGCAACCGATGTTGTTAAGAATCTTGCAGAAAAAAGAAATGATAATAACACTAGCAAAGAATGATACCTTTCTTATTTTCTTTGAAATGCTTTCAAGATGAGAAGAAAAACACAACACTATGGTAATTTCTTTTCTTTTCAAAATTACAATGCAAAAGAAAAATGCCAAGAAAGAAAGAGATATAACAACCTAAGTTTTTTTTTTTTTTTTTTATTTTCTTCCAATCAAAGCAAGAATAACAAAATATTCTAAAAGAGATCGATTTAATGACCCATTCATGCCTCCCCAATTCTTTTCAAAACGCTGTTCTCATTTTTCTAAAATTTCAAGCTAAAAATAAGTTGAAAAAGCTAGGAAACACAAGAAATATTTCAAATGAAAAAGAAAGATATGCTGGAATACAACCTAGCTAAAACTGCTTATGACAGATACCATAAAGAAACAAGTAAAAACCTGACATGGAAGAGGATGACTACCTCCTCAAAAAATTTCTAGACAGACACGCAACTGTCACTTCAAGAACTAGTGTATGCACACGGATTTCCCAAAGATAGAACGTGTATGCATGCATGCAAGACCACTACATGCCGTGTGTGCTTCTGTTTCTCCTCAAAAGAAGAAAGACAAGTAGCTAAGCTCAAGGAGGGAATACTGGTATTGAAAACCAAAACCCCTTAAAGGTACATAAACTCACTCTAACAGAAAAGATGCAAGGAAATTAAGAAAACAAAGATATTCGAGGTTATACCTAGGCTACAAAATGTAACAACAGAAACCAAAACTAGATCCAGAAAACCCCCGAGAAGGATCAATTTCCATTGTGGAAGAGGGATGACGCTTCTTTAAAATATATATATATATATATATATATATATATATATATATATATATCGACTCACCAACCTAATCGGTCTTTCAACATTCAAAGACATGTATGTGGGTTGTATGAAGTTAGGGTGCATGTATACATGGGCAAACCTTCTACAGGCTGCATATGCCTCTATGGCTCAAAAATAAAAACAAATAAGCAAAGGGAAGCAAGGAGTAACTGCATGGAAGACTGTAATCCCCTACTAGCTCAGAATTTTGTAGAAACTCATAAAAAGGTAATAAACCAATTTTAAAATACCCAACAAGTACCCCCCAAAACCCTAGAGATCTCCCCAAAGCATTTGGCCACCAATTCATTGTGGGTGGGAAACTCTCCCACTGCACTAGCATTATGGCCTTATCATGCATGTAAAACACCTAAAAGTCTCCTACTCTTTTACCAACATCCCAATCATAAATCCCATTATTCATATGCAAATACAAGGCTAAGGAGATCCGGCTATTGTACCTTAGTTTATGTGTCTGATGTCGATCCATTTGGAACACTTGGTTTCTCCTCAATTCAGCAACTCCTCCCAACGCTGACTTTCATTCATAAAAGACAAACAAAGAACCCACATGCATATAACCTATAAACTAATGGGTTAGAGATTCTATCTAAATATAATCAAATTTAAAGATTGACACCCTGATGTATGGATCTCGAAAAGTACTTCTTTATTAATCTCACAAGAATAACCTTACAATAGTGAGATCTAAACCGCCTCTAGTCTCAACTGGGTCTTTTCAACTCAAGCCTCTAACTGCTTTTGTATATGCTTATATTCACACAATAGTTGCAAAAAGGTTGGGGCAAGGAATACTAAATCGGGTATAGTTTCGTTAAGCAAGGATTTTCCTCCTTCCAATGGGACCCCTACCCTTTCTTTATAGGCTTATAAAGGGTTAGGTATTTCTCACGAGTGACTAGCTATGGCTGCAAAAGGCTTGGGCTTAACTTACCAAAACCATGTGTGTTCCATCTACAACTTTCCATTTTTGTTCTTTCTAGGTATACACAGGCTGTAGTGGGTCAACTAGTGTGTACATGCGTGCAGTAATTGGTTAGGGTGTGTGGGCCTTTAAAAGGGTGTTTTTTAAGAAGCTTGTTCCCAGAAAGTGTCTTGCAAAGAAGGTACCAGGACATTCGATGCCGTGTAAGCATGTCCTGTGCAATTTAGGTTATAACACTTCCTGCCCACTTTTGCATGACTAAACTAATGCTGTCAAGCGATAAAAGCAATGCCAGCCTTATGCAAACAAAGCATGAGCTCCACTAACTCTTCTACACCCAATCATCATAGCTGGCCCCTCTTGTAAATGGGGCATAGATTTCATGACTTGCCATCCTCCATCTAGTAATGGAAACAAGTACATTGTCGTGGAAGTGGATTATTTTACCAAATGGGCCAAATCCATGCTCACATTTAACAACATCACACACAACAACGCTTTTTTCTTCAACCATGTCATTATCCAGTTTGGAGTCCCACAACAGTTAGTTTCTGATCATTGTAAACATTTTTTAAGAATGAGATCTTTATTGAAATATCCTCAATTTTAGGCTTCACCCATGAGTTTCCTTCCCCATACTACCCTCAGTCAAAAGGACAAGTCGAGGCAGTTAAAAAAGTCCTCAAAACCATGCCATGTCGCACTGGCCAACAAAAATAGCTAAGACCAACTGCATCATATGTTGTTTTTTTGCTTTTATGGTCTTATCAAGACGACAATCAAAACTAACATTGATTTTAAGGACAACTCCACCTCTTACTGATCTTCACACCACAATGTTCAACCACCACTGGCACTGTCACAGATAACACACCAGAAGCGATTCCTCCTCAAGAAACCTCAAGCCAACAAGTTGTACTGAAGAAGTTTCTGGCGCCTAAGCATAACCTCCTACCTTAGGTTTCACGTTGTACACATTTGTAGATTTTAGTCTTTAATGCCACCACTTCTCATGTTTGATATATCAATTCGTTGGGTTATTGATAGATGCATCATCCACTCTATCCTACTCACATTGTTACGCCGACAAAAGGGCCGTTGGACCCAGACTTCACTTTGGTCGCCATTCTCAAGTACCCTCACATATACTACTCCATTCTAGTGGTATATGCTTAGGTACGACCACCAACAACCAAGATGAAGAATATGATGTTGTAATTGGTCTCCTCGCCAAGGCCATTCACCACCACATTCATCACCTTAGCGTTCTATTAGATTCCAAGCTTATCGTCCTGCAACTCAACAACATATATCATGTTCACGCGATCCTTGCCTCTTCCTCAAACACCTGCAAGTTAGAATCCTCTATCACAACTTTGATTCCAGCATCACATTTACACATATTCCAAGAAACCACAATCAAGTAGTAGATAATATGGATAACCTAGTATTATATTGGAATTTATCACATTAAAAACATCATATACATAACATCATACATTTGTCAAATAGATGGCATAAAACATCATACATCACATACACAAAACATAAAGACAAGAATGATCAATATATCCAATATATATCATCAAGGTCATAATTTTTTTACCAATATATATATACAATTTCTCGTAGTCTCATGAGTCCCATCATCCCTATGAATACAAAAATGGGTATCAAATACCCCATACAAAATTGGGCCCACCATCCATATATAGGCCCTTTTTCCCAACTTCCACATTTTGTTATAGGAGCCCAGAGCCTTCATTTTATGATCTTTTCTCAGCCATGATCCTCGATCCATCCATCTACATTCATATGCTCCCCCAGACATCATCTTCACTTTTCCCCCTGAGGTGAGCATTTTTCTAACACCACGCTCAGTGTAATGATGCTCACTTTTAGTTTTGTCAAATAGTTTTATATGTTCTTTATCATCCTATATTGCCCACTCTTTGGGTATTTAGTGTTTTATGTGTGCAGGTACTTCTTCAGGTTTACATCCCCTTCAGTTATATTTATGACATTGGTATGCAGTTACTCCCTCTATAAACAATTTCACTCCCCAACAATACTGACATTTACCTTTAGGGTTTCTACATTCGTCTTTGCAGTATCTTCACTTCAGCTTACATTTTGTTACTGTCACCCGGTAGCACTCCTCCCCACATGAGTTATCCCATTCATAGCCCTTGAAACTTGACACTCATGATGATTTAACACTCTAGGATTGGGAGTCCTGATAGTAATTTGCACTTATAAGAATTAACCCCATACTTCTTCCTATCATATTTCTAACCTTCCCAATGGAATCCCTGTGTCATATCATCTTACACTTCATTCTATTGACTGAATGCCCATAGTTTCATTATCCCTCCATTTCATCCACTATCATTTTTCCCATATGCACATTGTCCTCCATCCACTCTGCTCTGGGTAATCACAAAAAAAAACTCCACCCATGGGGCCCCTCACCCTCCACCCGTTGTCTCTTCACAAACTTGTGCTCTAAACATGGCAAGCCCTCTTTCACTGAGGCACCCATCAGATCCGTGATACTCAACCCAAATTATTCTTATTTTGGTAATTGTATAAAGTCCTTGTTTCTAGCATATACACAGATTTTAGCCATCATCCTTGGTGGCCTTATTTTACCTGGAAAAAGAAACCCATGTCAATTTTGTAGTTAGAATGCACCCCTTTTCATATCGGCTATCGCTAACAAACCCTAAGTATCCCAATTCCATGTACCCACGATCTCTGAGTTTTCCCATTTTTTAGCCTCCGACACAATTTAACCCCATATATAGTCATCCACCTGACGCTAGATCCAGTTCCATGGTTGCTTCAATCATCCCTCAACACCTAACCAAGGGTAGTATTGAGTCCCATAGTGTCTTGACTTCGCTCATGTTACCCATCAGTACCCCGTCTCACCAACTACTCAATGTATTTCCCTTAAGAATCCCTTTCTTTGCTTCGACGCCGAGCCCCTTCCCATCGACATCAAACACAATTTCCGTAAGTGATATACTTGACTCTCATTACCTTTTCAATGAGGAGTCTCGGATGGAACATAGAGAGTCATCATCGCTTTTTGATTCCATTGACCCCCATAAGACCAATTTCAACAAAATATCATGTTAAGGTGGGTCTTACTATATGAGACCAATGTAGTTGTTTCATACCATCCGAAGACTTATGAAGTTGATAGGCCATCAATACCTATGAGTCATCAACATTTCTTACATTCATCCATTACTTGCTTCAAATCTAGTTCACCAATCAGAACCATGATCTTCCGTTATCAACTGCCCTCGAGGGAACTGCAACTATCTACATCATCATACATCTTCAGTTACAGTCCCACATTTTGGTTTCATGATATGAGCATGGGGAATGCCCGCCTCATTTGTATGCAAATTTTATTTTTTCTTCCTAGAGAAAGGTTTGGTTCCCATAGTTTTCCTTCTCCCTCTGGTGGATCACTCTTTTTTCTCTTGTCTTCACTCTTATTTGTAATGGCACTCTCATAAAAAGAAACATTGATGTATTTTGGCTATAGGTATGCTCCTAACCTCACACATCACGGGGCATCTGTTATCACTGAAAAATTGTCCATAGCATTGCACACAATGGTTGAAGAAATACATCAATGCTAGCAGTAATCAGTACACCTAGAGCGTCAAAATCCATCAAAAAGGGACAAAACTATACACTTGGTTCAAAAATTAAAGTGCACAAATTCACCAAAGGAAGCATGCGCATTGTGCACCTAATGCGCGGGCCACCACAACTCTATTTGTGCATTGTACACACGATGCACAATTGTCTATGAGAAAAGTTGTGCACTTCTCATGAACTACACATTTATGAATCTTTTTGGCCTCTCAACCACTTCTAGTCCGGCCCACAACACGATTTGACACTCATATCTAAGGGAAATCTAGCTTGGAGGTTGGTCAAGGGATAGGAAGTTCCCTAAAAGGCCCCTTGCTCACACTATGAAACAATTGTATCTTGCCATGAATGGACACTATAAATATATGCCATGGATGTGCTAGAAAAATAAAAACTTCAAGGTATTGTGATGCTGCAATAATTCTTCTTGGAGAAAACTCTTTTCTCTTGGAATTATTGAAGCACTATAGCAAGGGCCATTCCACTCACCTCTTGAGAGAATTGGCATTGTATTTATTCACCATTGTCACTTTCCATTGCATGAAGAGAAGAGCTCAAGAATTCTTCTTGGATAATCCTCTTTTCTCTTGGAATCATTCAAGCACTATAGAAATGGCCATTCCACTCACATATTGAGAGGATTGACATTGTATTTCTTCACCATTGTCACTTGCCATTGCATGAAGAGAAGATCTCTCTATTAGGAAATTCAAGATCCATCCCAAGGAGGAAGAGGGAATTGATAAGTCCCTTCCTTTCTCTATGGTGTTATCCTATTAATATATTGATCCATTGGTAGCTATATGATTGTCATTTTTTGCTTTTTCATGGTTCCAGTTCTTGCAAGATTCTCTAACATTTATTGCTCTTTTTTTTAAGTTTTATTTCCATGTTTCATGTGTATTTGGTTATATAATCAACTCACAAACCTTTGTCTTGTTTAGATGACTTAACTAAGAAAGTAAGTGTTGTGTTTTTGCTCACCCATGTGAAAAAACCAAAAAAACACCAAGGAAAAAACAAATGAAGGATAGAACTTCAATAATGATGGAAATAGAAAAAAAAAATTACTAAGCAAAGTTTGATCTAGCAAGCCCATAATAAATGCATTGTGGTCAAAAGGAATGTCAAACGTTTCTCCAATAAGTTCCATAAATTAACAAATATGGGTTTACATTCATTCTAGAGCAAAAAAGGGGGAATTTTGACCTTTGAAAATTATAGATAGAGTTTGTTTAAATTCAAAGAAAGTGATGATAAATTTAATGAAATAACTAGAGTTATAAGAGGCCAAACATTAGTGGAAAACTTGATAGATGATTTGTATTTTCTGTGGAAAATTAAACATTTCTTTTTACAACACTAACATATAAAAAATATTGAGATAGATATTGCATATAGGAGAATGGTGGCATACTAGTATCCTTCAAATGAGGATTGGCAAGTTCTAATTCAGTTAATCTACGAATGAGTCATCAAATCAACAATAGAAAAGATAGGAGATATCTTGGGTGAATTCCAATGTATTCAATGTTATTTTTGACAAATCAAATATATTGTTGTAATATTGAAAGATAAAAAATAGATCCCAATAACCACTTTTGGTTATAGTCATTTTGTATAAAATAATACAAACTTAGTGTAAAAAAGTGCTACAAATGAGTCATCAAATCAACAATAGAAAAGATAGGAGATATCTTGGGCGAATTCCAATGTATTCAATGTTATTTTTGACAAATCAAATCTATTGTTGTAATATTGAAAGATAAATAATAGATCCCAATAACCGATTTCGGTTATAGTCATTTTGTATAAAAGAATACAAACTCAGTGTAAACAAGTTCTTGAGATTTGTGGAAAAGAGGATCGGAGAAATTTTAATGAAAATTATTCTCAAAACTTGAGAGATTCATATTTTCGGTTGTTTCAGATTGTGTTCCCATTTTTCATGTTGTATATTGTTTCATAATATTTATTTCAAGCTTGTATATGAGGTTATAAGTGTAGTAAAATTGGTACAACCACCACTGCTACAAATTTAAGAAGGAAGTGTTAAAGATTACAATTTTCGTAAATGACACTGTAAGTATTTTGGACCTGTATATTTTCATTAATTATTTGAAAGATAATGAATTATTACTTTATGTTCATTTAATAGTTTCCTTAACTCAGATAATTTTTTGTTTTTTCTTCTATTAAAATAGAAACAAGATTATTCAAAAAAAGTACCTTTTTCTATTTTGATTTTGTTATCTTATTTTCTTCTGATCATTCTTTAAGTTCGAAATTATCTGAAATATAGAAGTTGTTCTTCTCAAGTTCTAATAATTTGATCCATTAGATTTTAATGGTTCATATTTCACATTGAATGATAAACACTATGTTTTAGGATAGGCTAAAGAAAACAAAAAATTCAACTTGAACAAATTTGAAAATAAATGTCTTGGCATAGTTTTCGAGCTAGAAACACCTAAAGGGTTACAATAGATGACTTATGGAATTATTTAGTGAATATTCCCAAGTGGATTTGGAAAGGGATGAAGAAAAAAATCAGTGTCAAACCACAAGTAGTTGGAAACACCTGTGAAAGAAGGTTAAATAGGCTACCACCAAATAAATTTTGGGATCCTAGAAGATTTCATATGACAACGAAGCAACATGACAAAAAAACAAATGGACAACAAAAAAGTAAGGTATGGGACTCAAGAGGACTTTAGTAAATATAATTTCATTGCCAGGAGCTCGTGAAAATTTTGTACCCTCGAAGTCTGATGCAGAAGAATATTCTCTCAAAAACAACCTTGATGATCATGCCTAAGGGTGTCTTGGGATTTACTAAAGGGATCGGGTTCCCTTAATCCAAGTTTGTATTTTACAATTCTAGAAGGATAGGATTGTTATGAAGAAAGGGATTTTTTTTTCATAATCACCATGTAATTTTCTGATTCAATAAAATATTTAGATAAAGATATGTTTAGTGTGGATTTTTATGGAGGGTTTGATCCTACCTATAATATTTAAATTGATCCTCGTATGTATGTAACTCAATATTTAGTAGATATTTACTTGACATAGTCAAGTGGTTAGAGTTCTAAATCAAGTTGCAGAAATTTTGGAGGAAATTTTTACATTCCAAGTATTTATGTAAGATTTAGGGCATGGATTAGATAGAGTGGTTGGGGCTAGAGAAGAACCCAAGTGCATGTAATTAGGCAAGTAGATGTTGAATTTTTTCAACTTCAGGAAATTATTCTCCACAAGGAAGTGCAAGAAATCCCACCTGACCATTAAAGAATCCATAGGAAGAAATTGAAGACCCAAGAAGAGAATTTGGCCCCACCAGTAAAACATAGAAAGAAAGAAAGTGAAATTGAAGACCCAGAATGAGAATTCGACTTGACAAAAAAAAGATAGGCATATGGACAAGTATAAATACAAGCAGGGTCATTTCATTTGGACACGGACAACTCTCTTTCTACAATGTGCAATAGGCAATTGTTAGTTGCAGTTGTGGTATTTTCTCTATATCTTGGATTTTTGGTTATCTTGGTGAGTGTGCCACGCTTGGAGAGGCACTATACTTAGAGAAGATTTATCTTGGTTATATTTTGTCTATTCTAGTGAGATGCTAGCTCTTGGAGATGCTAGGATTTGGGAGGGAATTCTTTGTATCATATATTGATCTGATGATGGTGATGTACTAGTCATATCTTGGACTAAATTCTTCTATAAGAAAGGTTGTTGGGTTTTCTACTAAGGTTGGTGTTTGAGTTCTTTTTTCACAAGAGTGAGAAAAAGAGATTCCCTTAACTAACCTGGTAATCTAACAAGGCATAAGAAAAATATGGTTAGCAAGTTAGTGGACCTTCAAGTTAGAAAAGAAAATACAAAGCAATAAAATAGCAACTAAGAATGAAAAAAAAAATAAACTAACATAAACTAGTGATGCATGAAATTGAACACATGGACTGGTTACCCAATAGAACTGAATCTTCGAATTGAGTGCACCAAAAGGAGAAATAAGGACAATGAATCCCATGTTCCTCCTAAGTGAGGGTCCTTTGATCCCTAAAAAACTAGAGCTATAACTCTCCAATGGTGAGTTTACAATGGTGAAAATAACCCAATGCTTAGATTCACAAGAGGTGTAAATCTAGCTCAATGCTACACTTTCTCAAACTTATGTCTCAAGGGAAAGAAGGATTTCTCCAAGAGAATTTGAACAACCTAATAATGTTATGGATTCTTGTTTTTTCATGTAATAATCCTCTACTTATAGGAGGATGGAAAGATATTTCTCAACTAGTTACAAGTGTGAATGGGAGGTCTTTGGAGGTACCTCCCATCCCTTTCAGTGATCCCAAGGCAGAATTTGGGGGCGATTTTGGGTATGGGGGAGATCCAGTCCATCCCAAAAGTGGTTGAGGCCCAACCAAAATCATCAATGAACTATTTCTACATCCATGTGGATTTTTCGACTGTCAATCACGCACTGTGCACGTTGTACAACATGTTATCCCATGCAGATGTGCGTGCATTGTTTTTGTTGAATACGTGTGGAAATTCAGAACCATTTTGTATAGTTTTATGGGTAAATTTCCAAGTTGAATGTGATCCTTCCATATTTATTGGTAGTATGTTGTGTTCGATTTTTCATCCATTGTCTGCATTTTTCTGAGGAATGTTTTGGTGATAACAAATACCCCCTGATGTGTGAGGTTAGGAGAATATGTATAGCTGAAATACATCAATGTTTATTTCTATTGAAATTGTTGTAAAAATAGGAGAATTGTAGTTGTTGTTGAACAGGGATTGTAAGAATGTCCCATCGGAGGAACAATGTAATATCCCAAGGTCAAGCCCCAGTTGTAATTATGAATGTAATGATGTTATAAGTTGGTGAGCTGAGTAATTATAAGCTGGCAGACTTATATGTTATTAGGTCTAAGAGACTAGATTCTAAGGCCAACGAGCCTGATTTTGTATATGTAATTATGCATATTTTTAATATAAATACATCATTGTGTGAAGACCGACCACAAAGAAAGAGTTATGGGGGACTAAACTCCACTTGGTTGGGCAAGGGAGGAGGCTAAGAGATTGAGGAAAAAGAGCTAAGCATAAGAGCCTAATAGAATAATATATTATTATTCTAAAAGCTGTAAAGAGGATATTAATTTATCCTAAGTTCCTTTAGGGAGAGTAATGAGTTCCAAGTGGGGGGAACGTGCACCTGGAGGGAGCCAAGTGTCATCCAAAACACATGCAGATTTAGGGGGGGGCGTTCTCACCATTCGCTCACCATTATCACGGTTGGGACATTCTCGCCAGAATGACCATTCTCATGATTCTCAACATTCTCTAAGGATTCTCACCACTCTCACAATGCTCACCATTCGAACCAGGCTGGCCATCCATTACCCTAATCAACTAGCACAACCAACAAGCACACAGTAACCCTGGAACACCATTGTGGAATTCCTGAAACACCCCAAACCTCTACAACAAGTCAAATTGTTAACCTTGTTTCACATATACCCAGGGGTTACCTACGTTATGTCCTGTCAGTATTGTTTCCCATGCCTGGTTTCTATTGCTACCATCATCATACCTGTGTGTGGAGGAGCAGGAGTGAAGAAGTGGGTTGTCAAGCCCATGTATAGAAGAAGCAGGTTATCAGGCCTATGAGTAACTCTATCCAGGTGAGAGAGTGTGTTGAGGAAGTGAGTTCTCCTAGAGGGAGTCCAGTAGCATCTATAGAGATATGAGAATTCTTGATCTGTCCTATTGTTGAAGCCCCATAAAGGGAGGTGTAGCAGCTGATGGACTATGTGACATTGAAGGTGTACACTCCTGGGGTGGGACAGGCATGTGGGGAATGAGATTCTATGAGTTGTGGGAATAAGTGGCTCCTTGGAGGAAATCATTCCTATTGTACCATGCAAATTCTTGTTGTCCCTGCATAGCCTAGGAATCCCTTTCCTGGTGGAGCTTAGTCCCAGCTCGGGGATGAACCATTGTTGAGAGTGATGAGTAGAGTGGTATAAGTCTGGGAGGTTTGTAGAAGGTTGGTACGTAGTTGGTGTACTTCAATTAAAATATAAGTACTAATCCTATGTTCATTTACATGTTGTGTATTTGTACATGCTATAATGGTGAGTATTGCCTGTATATGTTGTTATAATTATGGATTTTCCTGTGAATATTGTAGGTATGTTTTTATTATTACTTCTGCATTATGTTGTGTGATAACAGAATGTAAATAATCTGTAAATTTTTATGTGTTATTGTCTCTTGTGCATTAATCTATGTATGAATAGAATGTTTTATTCTGGTTAAAAGTTATAGTTGATATATATATATGTATATTCGAGCATGATAGTTATCCGGAGTAGCATGGCTTGACCTGGGTGGCCAAAGATGTTACAGATTGGCATTAGAGTAGAAAGATGTTTACTTTGTGGCAAACCACATCCTTTTGGGTGATCGGGGATGTTACAATTTGGTATCAGATCCATGGTTTCGACACTAAGCCTAGATGGACCATGTTAGTGGTTAATTAAGGAAAGATTTTAGAGTGATTTTTTGTTGAAAGGGACAAAATTATAAGTTCAGAGCGTCCTTGAGTGTCAGGAAGGCACCGTTTCAACACTTGAATTGTGTTCAGAAGCTCAGGAAGTATAGAAGTTCAAGAAAACCTACAGAGGAAAGAAGCCACAAAAATTATTGTGTTGGGTTGCAAGGTTTGAATTTGGGTCATAGGATATATTCAAGAGAAGGAAGACCCTTCATACTCATCATATCTAGAAAAGGTGCATGAAAGTTAACCCCTAAGTACTTCAGACACCATGACTTCAGCACAGTTTATGTGTGGTAGAGTAGAAGGGGTCGAAGCTTGAAGTTTCAAAGTCCCGAAGTGGATATACACCATAGATCCAGGGAGAAGTGGTTGACCGTTGGATCGGCTGAGGATAGATCAGAACCGTTAGATCAAGCCAAGAACAAAAGGTAAGGCACAACGATGAAAAAATAGATCTCAACCGTTAGATCGACGTCTGGGTGATTGTGAGTTGTAGATCTCACAATAGTTCGAGAGTTCGACATTTGGGAGAAACAAAGTGTGTTAAGGAGAAAACTCCTGAAGTCTCGAAGTGAGGAGTTCATCAAAACCTTTCATAAAAGGGATGTGTGTCATAATATCAACTTGTTCGAGAGTTCAATGTTCGGGAGAATTGGAATGTGCTAGTGTGAAAATTCCCGAAGCCCAAAGCCTTGAAGCTGAGGAACAAAAGTGGCGTGGAATGATGACATTGCCAGTGGTGATGTGTACCCTTCCTAGATGATCCACGTGCCACCACCTTAATTTTTGACAGTTGTACCATGTGGACCCCGAAAGGTAAAGTAGTTCAAAAGTTTGGAGTTCGGGAGATTTGAGGAATACAAGTGTAAAATATTTCAAAGCCTGAATTATCAAAGTCCTGAAGTGACGTGGCATGTTGACGTCACCAGGGATGATGTGGACACGTGGGATGTGTGCCACATGTCAGTGAGTTAAGAACCTGTGGAAGATAGAAATTCCAGTTATAACGTGACATGTGTCACCCATCTGATTGGGCCATGTGTTCGCCTCTAGTATTTTGCCACATGGCACTCCTCTCGAGCATGGGTAGTGGGGCCCTGATTATACATAAATTAGTCAAAACCTTGGTGAAGAATTTAACTAGACTACGCCCATGATAATATTACCCTAGTAGACATGTGGCGCCATATCGTGAAGTCGAGAAACTTGGTACTCTAGAGGAAAGGTGTTACAGTTAGCATTGAGTAGAGAACTCTCGAAGTCCATAGTTAATCTCAACCATTGGTCACAAGGGATGTGTGGTGTTAGATCCCAAGGTTCGAATACTTGATACTCCAGAAGAAATGGTTCATGGTTGAATGGGAGGAAGAAATCCCCGAAGTCTCATAGCACCAAAGTGACATGACGTGATGATGTCATCGAGGGTGACATGGAAGTATTCAGAGATTCACGATTTGGGAGTTTTGGGGAGTGTAGATGTGAAATCCTCCGAAGTCCTGGGACCCTGAAGCTCTAAAGTCTCGGAGCCCTGAAGCTCTGAATCTTGGAGGGCCAGAGTTAATCTTGACCATTGATCAAAAAATGATACTTGGCAACAGATGCAGTAGTCCAGAGACTTGGCACTCCAGAAGGATTAAGAGTATGGACAGTCTGGAACTCCCAAATCCTAGAGTTCTGTAGTAAATATCAGTCTTAGGATGATGGGAATTCTTGGACTGTTGATCCATCCCACTTCGCAAGTTATCCAATTTGGCACTCTGAGAGATTTGTTGTGATGTGCGGAAAGGGAAATATCTGATGCTCTGGAGCCCTGACGTTTCAAGGCTCCGGATAAGCACCCAACTATTAGAACTTGGTCACAACCGTGGTCATATACGAGTTAAGGACTGAAGAAAAAGGGGCTAGCGCCTGAAAGAGAATTTTAGAACAGAGTAGGGCTCAGAGATAGAGCCATTGGGATTCTTGATCAACCAAAGACCCGCAGAAAAATGGAGTCTAATATTCTTTTGTTGAATCACATTCTTTAATTTATTCTGGATAATTATTAAGTCTAATATCCTAACAAAAATTTGGTTGACTGCACATTTTGTAGAGTTAGCTATTGTTAGAACCAAATAGGATTGTTACATAGTGTAGAGAAATGGAGGAGGCATAGGACACTTATAGTATAGAATATGAAGTTAGAGGAATGGATTTCCATTTGGGAGCTGAAGGAATGAACTCCAATGGGCATGGAGAAGAAATAGATAAAGACGTGAGCATGATGAAAATCATTAAAAAATTTCAAAAAGATGTCCAAATTCACTAGGAAGATAATGAAAGGCTTAATATATCCAAGGAGCCACAAGAAGACTTCAATATAAAGTTAATGCAGAGCCTGGAAATAATTGAAAATAAGATGGATAAGGAAAGTGAATCCAACAAATCAGGGAGACACAGGTTCCCTGGTGAGGAAAGAAGATCAAGGAGTGGTAGCAGACATCACCAACATGCCCAAAAGAATTTTGATAGGAGAGCACACAATATCTCAATTCCATCCCCTGTTAAGAAACATAGGAGGTCTGGGGTGGATGAGTTGAAAGGGGAAATGAATAAAATAAAACCTCCTACTTTTGATGGAGAACACAAGAAGGATGAAGATGTTGAGACATAGCTTCTAGGCATGAGTAAGTACTTCTAATTGAAAAACTATTCTTCTCATGCAAAGGGAATAATTGAAATCTATCAGCTTAAAGGAAAGGCATCCATATGGTGGGATCAGTTGGTGCAATTAAAACGCCTCAGAGAGATGGATGTCACCTGGAGGGAATTCAAGAAACATTTTGAAAAGAAGTACTTAACCAAGAGTTACTATGAAAAAAAGATGAAAGCATTCTTTGAACTTAAATTGGGCAACATGACTATAGATGAATATGAAAGGAGATTTCTAGAGCTTTTGAAGTATGTCCCTTTCATTAAGGAGGAGACAGTTAAGATTCAAAGGTATCTGAGTGGGTTGCCATCTTTTATCAATGACAAAATCCAATATGATGATCCCAAGACTATGGAAGAAACTATAAGGAGAGAAAAATGATTATATGATCAACATAGGGGAAGGTATACTTTCAAAAGAGCTTGGGAAGACAAGAGAAAGTTCAAGAAGGAACAGAGGCAGAAGGGAAACAAGCTACCATTTTTCATAAATAGTCCTCAAGGAAAACCAATTTTGAGGGAGACCAGGATGGTTGAAGCAGGTGGGAAAAGACCAAGGAATACACCTATGCAATGTTGGGGTTGTAAAGGAGATCACAAGTATAGATATTTCCCTCACATAAGTGTCAAACTGAGATATTCTCACAATGTTCAGTAATAATAAACAATGGAGGACATGGGTATAAGAGTACCTAGGATCTATGCATCCATGGAAAATAAGCAAGTTGAGTTTCAATCACACATGATTGTAGTTGAAGGTATGATCAATAACCATTCCTTTACTATTTTAATTGATTCGGGCGCTATTCATAGCTATATAGATCCTAACATTGTGGAAATATTGCTTTTACCAAGAAGCAAGTATGGGAAATCTTGGTTGGTGCAGCTAGCTACAAGAGCCAAGAGAAAGGTTGTTGAGTTGGTTAAATCATGTCCAATGGGCATGAATGGATTGAGTACCAAGGTATATTTGAACATATTTCCTTTGGGATCATATGATTTCCTAATTGGTATGGATTGGTTGGACCAAAACCATGCCATATTAGACTGTCATAACAAGGAATTCACTTGCTTGGATGAGGAAGGAAATCATAGAGCAGTCCAAGGAATTCCCAGGGTAGTTACTGTCCGAGAAATATCAGCAATGCAACTGAAGAAGTGTTATAGGAAGGGATTCTAGATATTTTCAGCCCATATGGAGGAAACATTTAAGGATAAGGTGCCAAATATGGAAGATCATGTAGACCTAGAATATTTTGAAGATGTGTTCAAGGAGGTACCAGGTCTACCCCCAAAGAGAGATATTGATTTCTCTATAAATTTAATGCTTGGAGAAGATCCAGTATCAAAGACTCCTTACAGAATGAGTACACCAGAAATGAAGGAACTGCAAATGCATATTGGAGAAATTTTAAATAAGGGGTACATACGACCAAGTGTGCCACCTTGGGGTGCCCTAGTCTTGTTTGTGAAGAAGAAAGATGGGACATTGAGATTGTGGATTGATTTCAAATAGTTGAACAAAGTTTACGAAGAATATGAGCATCATTTGAGGATGGTGTTGCAAGTTCTAAGATAGCATCAGTTGTATTCCAAATTGAGAAAGTGCTCATTTTATCAAAACATAATTCACTATTTGGGGCATATCATATATGAAGAATGGATAGCAATGGACCCTGAAAAGATTGATTCCATTAAATGGTGGACAACACCTAAGAATGTGACAGAAGTCAGATCCTTCATGGGTCTAGCTGGATACTATAAAAGGTTCATTGCAGGGTTTCTGAGAATAGCTCATCCCATCACTTCCTTTCAAAGGAAGGGGAAGAAGTTTCAATGGACAACAACATGTGAAATGAGCTTCCAGCAATTGAAGTAGTTGTTAACCAGTGCTCCAATTCTGAAGACTATAGATCCGAATGAAGAGTTTGTGGTTTTCACAGACGAATGCAAAGAAGGAATTGGTGGAGTCCTTAGTCATAATAGATTTGTGATATGTTTTGAATCCAAGAAATTGAAAGATCATGAAAAGCTCTATGCCACTCATGACTTGGAGTTGGCATCCATAGTGCACTCTTTAAATAAATGGAGAAACTACCTCATGGGAAAGAGGTTTAAGCTAAGAACACACCATAATGGTCTAAAATATTTGTTTGACCAACCTAATTTGAATGCTAGGCAGAGTAGATGGTTGGAATTCCTATGTGAATATGACTTTGATATCAACCACATCAAAGGAAAGGAGAAAAAAGTGGTTGATGCACTCAGCAAGAGAGTGCATGAACGACATGCTAAAACCATTATCATGTATTAGATGGATCTTAAGGACATAATTTTGGAGGCTGCAAAAGCAGATATACAACACATGGAAATGGTAACAAAGTTACAACAAGGTAAGATGATACATAAAACAAAAGATTATAGATTGGAATTTGATGGAATACTTTTGTACATGAACAAAATTTGTATACCCAGTTCTTACGAATAGAGGTGTATGATATTGAAAGAGATGCATAATGTGCCTTATGTTGGGCACCCTGGGTTTCAGAAAATAGTGGCAACAATCAAGAGCCATTACTATTGGCCAGGAATGAAGAAAAAAATTACAGAATACATCACCAGATGTATGGAGTGTCAAAGGGTCAAAGCTGAGCGTAGACACCCAACTAGGTTGCTACAACCATTACCCATTCCTTAGTGGAAGTGGGAATTGGTGACAATGGATTTCATCACAGGACTACCCAGAACAAACAAGAAACATGATTCCACATGGTGGTGGTTGATAATCTTACTGAAGCTGTCCATTTTATTCCATTGAAGACTACTCATAAGGAAACTAATTTTGTTGATATTTATATGAGTAAAGTAGCACTCTTGCATGGAATACCCAAGACAACTGTGCCTGACATAGACCCAAAGTTTACGTCAAAGTTTTGGAGACGATTATTTGAAGGGTTCAAAATGAACCTGAACTTCAACACAACCTATCATCCTGAGTCTAAGGGACAAACAAAAAGGGTACATCAAGTGATAGAATATATGTTAAGAATGTATGTGGTGGAAAAACCATCCAGATGGGACGAATAACTACACTTAGTATATTTTTCTTACAACAATGGGTACCAAGAATCACTAAAGATGATCCCATTTGAGGCACTTTATGGCAGAAAATGAAACACTCCAGTAAACTGGGACAGTGGTTGGGCCATAGTTTCTCAAGGAAATGGAAGAGAAAATGTTGAAGATTAAATGGAATTTGAAGGCTACCCAAGACAAGAAGAAAATATATTCTAACAAAGGCATAACCCACAAGGAATTTAAAGTGGGTGATCATGTTTTCTTGAAGGTGAAAGCCAACAAAAGTTCCATGAAGTTGGGAAATTATTCCAAGTTGGAAGCTAGATATTGTGGGTCGTTTGAAATTCTAGAAAGGATTGGACTAGTAACTTGTACTCTTGAATTTCCTCCATGCATGACTATTCATAACATATTTCATGTCTCATTGCTCAATAAATATATACTTGATGCTAATCATGTGATTGATTGGAATGTGATTCAGGTGGATCAAGAAGGTGCTTTACAGGTGCACCCGATGCACATACTAGACCATATGGAAAAGCATCTACAGAATCGAGCCATAAGGCTTGTGAAGGTCTAGTGGACCTGGTATGATCCCGAGGACACAACATGGGAGCACAGATATGATATGCAGGCATAATACCCACATCTTTTTGAATATTTTGAAAATCTTGTTGATATTGTGTAACTAAGTTGCACTGAGGACAGTGCAAAAATAAGGGGAGGGGATTGTAATATCCCAAGGTCGAGACTCGATTGTAATTATGAATGCAATGATGTTATAGGCTGGTGAGCCAAGTAATTATAAGATGGTAGACTTATATGTTATTAGGCCAGAGAGCCTAGATGTTAAGGCCAATGGGATTGATTTTGTATATGTAATTATGCATATTGTTAATATAAATACATCGTTGCATGCAGACTGGCCACAAAGAAAGATTTATGGGGGACTAAACTCCACTCGGTTGGGAAAGGGAGGAGGCTAAGATATTGAGGAAAAAGGAATAATCTTAAGAGCCTAATAGAATAATATATTATTATTCTAAAAGTTGTAAAGAGGATTCTAATTTATCCTAAGTTCATTTAGGGAGAGGAACGAGTTCCAAGTGGGGGGAACATGCTCCTGGAGGGATCCAAGTGTCATAAAAAACACATTCAGATTTAGGGGGGGCATTCTCACTATTCACTCACCATTCTCATGGTTTGGACATTCTCACCAGGCTGGCCATTCTCATGATTCTCATCATTCTCTGAGGATTCTCACCACTCTCACTATGCTCTCCATTTGAGCCAGGATGGCCATCTATTACCGTAATCGACCAGTGCACCCAAGAAGCACACAGTAACCTTGGAACACCATTGTGGAATTCCTGAAAAACCCTGAACCTCTGTAACAAGTCAAATTTTTAACCTCGAAGCGCCTGTACCCGAGGGTTTCCTACATTCTTTCCTGTCAGTACCATTCCCCGTGACCAGTTTTTGTTGTTTCCATCACCATGCCCATGTGTTGAGGAGTGGGAGTGAAGAAGTGGGTTGTAAAGCCTATGGATATAAGAAAAAGGTTGTCCGGCCTATCAGAAACTGTCTCTAGGTGAGAGAGTGTGCTGAGGAAGTGATTTCTCTTGGAGGGAGTCCAGTAGCATCTACACAAATCTAAGAATTCTTGATCTAGCCTGTTGTTGAAGCCCTAGAAAGGGAGGTATAGCAGCCAATGGATTGTGTGACAGTGAAGGTGTACACTCCTGGGGTGGGATAGGCATGTGGGGAATGAGAGTCTATGAGCTATGCGCATAAGTGGCTCCTCGGAGGAAATCATTCCTATTGTACCGTGAAACTTCTTGTTGTCCCTTCCTAGACTAGGAATCCCTTTCTCAGTGGAGCTTGGTCCCAGCTCGAGGGTGACCCACTGCTGATAGTGATGAGCAGCGTGGTCAAAGGCTAGGAGGTTCATGGAAGGTCTGTATGTAGTTGGTGTACTTCAATTAAAAGATAAGTACCAATCCTCTGTTCATATACATGGTGTGTATTTTTACATGCTATAATGATGAGTATTGCCTATATATGATGTTATAATTATGGGTTTGTCTATGAGTATTGTAGGTATGCTTTTACTGTTATTTTTGCATTATGTTGTGTGATAAAAAAATGTAAATCATTTGTAAATATGTATGTTTTATTGTTGCTTCCGCATTAATCTATGTATGAACATAATGTTTTATTTTGGTTAAAAGTTACAATTGATATGTGTGTGTGTGTGTGTGTGTGTATTCGAGCATGATAGTTATCTGGCGTAGCATGGCCCAACCTTGGTGGTCGGGGATGTTACAAATTGGCATCAGAGTAGAAATATGTTTACTCCGTGGAGAATCCCAACCTGTTGGGTGGTCGGGGACGTTACAAAGAGGGGATTCATAGTGGTGTTAAAATTCTTCGAAAATTGAGATGTAAACATGTATCTTTGTAGAAACGAGGAAGACATTCCCCATGCTCGTGTCATGAAACCAAAATATATGAGTGTAACTAAAAACTTTTTGATGAAGGGGATATTTGCATCTCTCTCAAGGGAATAAATAACGACAAATAACCTTTCTGGGAAAAAACTCTCTCTTTATCAAGTGGTGAATGACTCAGAGAAATTGATGTCCTATCAAATTCAGAGGTCTTCGACTGTTACTAAAAACTGCAATGGTCACATAGTAAGACCCATCATAACATGAAACTTTGTTGGAGTCAAATGTTATGGGGATTAACGACATCATAGAGAAATTATGACTCTCTTTGTGTCATCTAGGACTGCTCATTGATAGCGGAACGAGAGCCAAGATACTAACACCTTCCTAGAAACTTGGGTTGACGTCGACACAGAAGGTGACGCTACTGAAAGATGCAAAGGGTGTCTAGACTTTCGATTGAGTAAAATGATATCAAGAACTGTATATATGAATTGGTGACATGAATGAAATTGAAACGGGAGGGGACACAAGAACTTCCCTTGGTTGGGAAAAATAGGATGATGGAAGCAACCATAAAACATGATATGGTGTCAGGGGGATGACTAGATATTTTGGCAAACATGTGATGAATGTGTCAAATAGATAAGGAGTGGATGGTGGGACAAAATACATATTTTGAGGATAGAGGTGTTAGTGGAAGTTAGTATTTTGGTCTTTGGTAGGGATAGATTTGCATATATGGTGATGAGATTGTAATGCCCCAACCAAGGGCGACATGGGTTAGTGGAAAAAACCACCATCGACTACGATGGAAAATCCTTATGTACTTGTTGAAAAGGGAATTTGTTTTTTATACAATTACCAAATCAAATAAATATTGATTGGGGTGCATTGAATGTAACCAAAACCATGGGATTAAGGAGTCCAAAATGGGAAGGGTTAACAATATGATGAGAATAAGTATGAGGTTCAGTATCAGAAATGAAAAACTATCAGAACTCCCAATCCTAGGGGAATGATAAGCATGAGTGTCAACATTACAGGAGGGGAATATATGTGAGACGACTTATGGAGATGAGAATGCTACGGATTGATGGTACCTGAATGAAAATGTAGGTGATGGTACCGCTGAGCCAGATGTGAAGATATTATGGATAAATGTCAAGGGGTATAATTGGGATATGCAATTGTTTACAAATTAGGGTGTAATTGCAGTTAGTTTGGAATGTATACCTAAAGGGGTCATAGGGTGGTTGAGGCTGGAGGTGTGGAGTAGGTTGTTGATGAGTACCAGAACATACAAAATTGGATATCCACAGTGAAACATATCTGAAAATGAAGCACATATGATATTTATTTGAGAAAGAATGTGTAAGAAGGATGTGTACATGTTCCCAGGGTGCAAAAAGGGGTGCCAGGGTGTGGTAATGGAATGAACGATTGAGAGTACCATTTTGAAAGTGACCTGGTCACAATCCTGGTGGTGCGAACGATACAAAAAATGGATCTTCTGTGCTCCATAATGGAGTTGGGGAAGTTTGGAAAAAGGGGGTATATATGGGTGTGGGGCCCACAATGCCACCTCATTTGTGCTTGTCAGTGTGGAGGTATTCTAGTGTTTCTAGTGGAAATTTGTGAGCGGTATGAGAGTATATGGACTCAGATTCAGGTGGTCAGAGAGCAAGGTTAGTTGTCCCAACCTCCTGCATAGGTTAGGTGTCTTTTTGGGGGGTTTGGGGGCTGTATGGATGGTTGTACAATTGATTTTAGACTTGAGTAGGTGGGGGGGGAGTGGGGAAAAACCCTATTCCCACATACATGAGTGTGGGAGTTATTGGCGAAAATGTGCGTAATGTGCAACGATGGAAATATATATCATGCAGATGTGCACATATATGAGATTTTTGGTTGCGCGGTCGAAGGTTGTGGTGGTGCGTCCTTGTTGTGGGGACAACCATGCATATGAGCGTGGATGTTTAAGGGATAGCTACATGGATGGGTATGGATGTTTTGAAAATAGTTATGCTCATGTGCACACCTATTGGGTGAACACACGTGCTTCATGTGCACACCTGTCAGGGGAACATGCACGAATGTGCATGAATGTTAGTGGTAAATTCGTGCTGATGTGTGTGAATGTTGTAATAATATTCGTGTTGAAGTGCATGACTGTGGGTCACTATAATTAGCAAGGTAATTTTAAACAACCAAGTGAAACATAAATTATCCAACCCGATCTTTATTTCAAGATAACCACGCTGTATATGCTCAATTCCAAAAGCGACTTGAATGTTGTAGTAAAGAAATTATACTAATTATTCTTGCTGAAACTCTGAATTAAATCACAATAAAGCAACCCCCCTATTGCGAGATTCCTTAAAGATTAATCTAAGAACTTTGGATTACATTAAAATAACACTTGCAATGGAAGAACATATATTCTACAATGGAAGAGCAGGACCCTTATATGAAAGCAGAGACTTTGAGTATTAACACTCTTTTCATGAAACAATAATGCAGAAAACAATTAACTCTATCTAATAGAAAACAAAGCCACCTAGTTCCTTTCTTTCTAAGAAAGAGCCTCGAGCCTTACTTCTGTTTAGCTGCAGCGAGTTGAGGTTTCACAGAGAAGCAGGCGGTCTGCTCCCTTCCTTCACGGCGAGGATCCCACTAACCCGGTTTGGCTAGCACTAATAAAAGTTTACGAGAAAACGGGATGTTTTGGTTATTTCCTTTACGGCGAGAAACCCTTAGCAATCCACTGGTTAACACACTTACTTGAGGTAAAAGGAAATCTCACGAGGCAAGGTGTTGTGGACTGCTTTCATGCAGTAGGAACCTAACCAAATCTGGCTAGCACACTTGTAGAGGTAAAAGGAAATCCTGAAGACAAGGTGTTGTGATTCCTTCTGTCGGGCTTGAGGAACCCTTTAACCGTCTCGGCTAGCACACTTACGAGGAAGTAAAGGAAATCTAAAAACCCGGCGAGGTATTTGGATTCCCTTCACAATGAAGCGAGAACCCTCTTAGGACTACAGCTGCTTGCCATCGATAAAATGAATTCTCTGAGGAGGGTATGATGTTCGATTCCTTTAAATGCGGCCGGAGGAACCATAATCAAAATCTCGCTAGCCTCATAAAATCATCACACAAGATTCTTGATAAAAAGAATTACAAATCCAATCAATAACTAAGGCAGAGTCAGTAGTGTTTTTTAAATAGTGAGGAATTTATTAAAACAGTGTTCAGCAAACAATAGTTTAAACAAAGCATGAACATAAATTGTACTTACACACTTCTAACTAATGGGTGAATCTTGTGATGAAGGTGGGCCTCCCTTCTCACAAGATTCCCACTGAGCTCGAAACTAGAGAAGGATACTTTCAAGCGGTCTTATATTCATGCAATGGAAATATCGCATATTACAAATTGAAGAATAGAATACGTCCCGCTTCTGTGGAGTTGCTTCAATACATCAAAACTTGGATATCTCGAGTGGTGATTTCCTCAGGTGGAAATCGCCGATACAATCATTAAAATGCGCCATGAATCTTATCCTAAGTCGGATCTTCTTTTCTAAATCAGCATAGGATGTCCTAGTCTCCCGCAAAAGAATGCTATTACGAGCTGAACGAGATATTGCTGTTACGGCTAGTGTAGCGGCTTCTTCACATCTTGTTGATGTTGTTTTCGGCCTTGCAATTAGCGAACTGCCGATATAATTTATTACTCATTGTCGATTGACGGCCCGTAAGCTTCCCTTGTGTTTAACGCTCATTAGGTTAAAGCCCGAGTTTCTCGTGTTTAAACATCGCAACTTCATCGCGTGTACTAGCTCGATGTTTAACGGCATCTGCGACCACCGGGTATTAATAGCGACTCAGGTTTACGTATCTGCTGACCTCGGTATTAATAGCATTTCGTGTTTATTTGTCAGTTCTATGTTTGACAACGTGACCTTGGGCGGTTAGTGTTTTGATAGGCCTTGAATGCAAAATCTGACTTTTGGACACTTATGCATTTCTAATCATGGTTAGAAATACGAAGTGATGTAAAGTATTATGAAAAACAAGTTAAACATATAGTAATGAGAAGGGGCGTTGTATACCTTTTGAGATGATCAGATAAATAGAGTGATAGTATGAGTCTAAATGTAGGTGATCAAGAGTATAATGGTGGCAAAAAGTACAGGCAAAAGGGTACATTATGTGGTCCTAACGGAGACCCACAATACCACCTCATTTGTGCTTGTCAGTGTGGAGGTCTTCTAGTGTTTCTAGTGGAAATTTGTGAGCGGTATGAGAGTATATGGACTCAGATTCAGGTGGTGAGAGAGCAAGGTTAGTTGTCCTAACCTCCTGCATAGGTTAGGTGTCTTTTGGGGGGGTTTGGGGGCTGTATGGATGGTTGTACAATTGATTTTAGACTTGAGTAGGTGGGGAAGTGGAAAACCCTATTCCCACATACATGAGTGTGGGAGTTATTGGCGCAAATGTGCGTAATGTGCAACAATGGAAATATATATCAATGCGGATGTGCACATATATATGAGATTTTTGGTTTACCGCGATTGAAGATGGTGGTGTGTCCTTGTTGTGGGGAAAACCGTGCATATGAGCGTGGATGTTGAAGGGATAGCTACATGGATGGGTATGGATGTTTTGAAAATAGTCATGCTCATGTGCACACCTATTGGGTGAACACACGTGCTTCATGTGCACACCTGTCAGGGGAACATGCATGAATGTGCATGAATGTTAGTGGTAAATTCGTGCTGATGTGTGTGAATGTTGTAATAATATTCGTGTTGAAGTGCATGACTGTTGAGGGAACAATTGCACGAGGGGGGATAGGTTTTTTCTCTTGTAAGAATTGTGCTTGAGGAACAATAATAATGAAAATTTTACTAGATTGGGTGCAGGTGATAGAGAAGAGAGAAAGGATGCCAGTTCAGTGGTGAGAGAGAGAGATTGGGGAGTCTCTATGGGGGAAGCTAGTGGGAGATGACACTCGGATCTAGCATCATTTAGCCCATGTTGGGTTGCTAGCATTTTTTATTGTGTTGTGATTCATTCACATGAGGCATTGTTGGACTTCATTGTACGAATGTGGTGGTCTAAGCAGAAAAAGTTTGAGCTGAGGGGAATGTCCTTCACATTACTATGGACATTGATATATAATTCATCATGGGACTCCCTTTTCAGAGGATAGAGATGCCAAAACAATTGCGGATTTTAGTGGGAGTGGTGATGGGGATGCTAGCATACCGATATTATTTGTGGACAACAGTGATGAGCGATGGTTCTATCAGTATAATCGCCATTAATTCATTGGATATGTAGGTATTTTATGCCATGGTGGTGTGGATATTTGGGTCTCTAGAGACCCATCATATCGTGGGGGCCCACATGGTGATTGCAGAGTAGGCCATGGGTGGCCAGATGTTTTCTTGGTCCTGTGTGATGTGGGCATGCTTGGTAGCACAACTGGAAAGATGTGTTGTTGTGAGGAGTTGAGAGTTTTCTTTTGGTTCTGTCCCTTCTTATTTCATGTTTCAGAGGTTAGTATTGCTACACCCTCATGATATTTTGGATTTCATGTTTCAGAGGTTAGTATTGCTACACCCTCATGATATTTTGGATCTAATTGGGATGCAAGATCCTATATTGGTGAGATGGGGATAGTTTTTTCCTCGCCAAAGTGGAGGAGATGTGGGGTATTACTTCACACCATTGTTTGAGAGGGTCTGGTTGTAGACCCCACATGTATTCTTGGAGTACATGTTCCATGGTATTGACATTAGATACCACCCGGATATGCATCTTCCACTGGGTGAAGACTGGGGTCAGTGGGGTGTATTTTTTGTACTTTTGCATATTTTAGATGTTCTATGATTTTATGTGCTTGTTTATATAAAGTACTAATACATATTTTGTGGTTTTTATATGAAAATGTGGGACCCTATGGTCGAGAGGCCAATGTGGTACAGGGCACTGAGGATGAGTGAGTAGTTGAGGGCAGGGAGAGGAGGTGTTGTTGATATGATGATCCAGGGGCGGGGCCATATCATGGGGAGAGGGATGGGCCTGCGGAGGCATAGTCTAGAGATGATAAGGCGACTCAAGATAGAGATATGGCGAACCTGCGATGGAAGTTCAAGGTTGTTTTGGATCAAAGACAAGAGTGTGTTGAAGCAGTGTATCAGTGGGGACCCGCATTGATAATCTCTTGTCTGACATGCGAAAATATCAAGGTTTTTCATGACTAGGAGGATCCCAGGGGGGGATCCTCCTGCTCATGAAGATGTACCATATTTAGGGTCACCATAGGTGCCAGTTTTGAGATGGTATGGGCTTGCCCCAATTTTGTATCATGTATAGGAGTGGATGAACTCCCATTTTGTATAGAATACGTTTTTGAGTATAGAGGGACTAGCCATGGAGCTAAGGTGTTGTAATTTTGTATCAAAAACATTGATGATATATGTGTTATATATATGAGGAGACCGTTTTGATGATTATGTGTCTGATTCTTTGATTATATATGATGTGATGACGATGTCTTTGTTTTATTGTGATGATGAATTCTTGTTAAAATATACATTAATGTGATAAATTCCAATATCGTACTTAATTAGCCATGTGATCTAAAACTTGGTTTAAACTCCTAGGAACATGAGTAAATGTGATGGACTCAAAATTTCATAAAAGAAGTTTAACTTGTAGGTACCTATGATTCAGGCATGGATCACGAATGTGACACATGTTGTTCAACTGCAACATGATGAGATGGGACTCTAAGGGAATGCTAACGTGACAAATATGGAGGTGATTAGCCTCGGAGAGGAGACCAATGAAGAAAACATATTCATCTTGGTTTTTGGTGGTAGGGCCAAGGTAGATACCACTAGAGTGGAGTAGTACATGGTCTAGGGTGTAAATGGCCCAATTTTTCTAAGTGATATTTCGAGTCCAATAACTGGCACCGTCAACATACCTGATGTGGTAAGTAGATGGAGGATTCATCTTTCAAAACAAGGACACAAGATTAGGCCCAATTGGTGGGAGGGTTGTGTGAAAAAAGGCTAAAAACAACTAGGGAAAAGAACAAAATACTAAGGTAGTGGGGCTATGCTCAGGGGTAGAATTTCTTCAGGTATAACCCATTGACAGGATCCTTGAGTGTATATCATTCGTGATGGGACAAAATGTAGGTTCCTTTCGTGAGGCAATGGAAAAAAATATAGGGTCCCCTCCAAAGAGAATCATATTTTCTGTGGCCTAGCGTGTCATGTGAAATTTCATAGGCCAACACAAGTTCACCTTCAATGAAGGAAAAAAGTTTAACTTGTTGATCGAAGACGTCCTTGGATTGTTTCCTAGATGCTTCATTGTATTGGAGAGAGGACCATCAGTCCTTGTTGAGATATTCAAGAAATAAAAATCATTTCTCATTGAGCTCGATTGCAGTGCACAACGTGGGTATTTCACACTCAATGGGAAGGACAAGTTCCACCCCATGGATAAGATGGAAAGTCGTGAAATTGATGGTAGTTTTGATTGTTGTGTGATATGCTCATAAGGCCGAGAAAAGAATGTGATGTCAGTTGGTCTTATGTTTATCTAATGTTCAATGTAGCATAGTTTTGAGGACCTTATTGACTGGTCTGACTTACCCATTGGAATTTGGGTAGTAAGGGGATGAAAATTAGTGAGTAAATCCCATTTTTTTGGAGATTTCAGTGCTCAAAATGTTTTCCATGGTCAGACACTACTTGGAGGGGAACTCCAAAGTCGGAAATGATGTGATTGAAGAAAAAGAGAGAATAAAAAGTGAGAAGCCGTGTCTTATGTATTATTGAAGGTGGGCATGACCTTTGCCCATTTGGTGAAATAGTCAACAACAACTAAAATGTACTTGTTCCCATTACTGGATGGGGGGTTTCAATTCATGAAATCAATGCCCCATTTGTAGAAGGGGCTAGCAGTTACGATGGGATGAAGAAGAGAAGGTGGTACTTGATCTTTGTGGGAATATACTTGACACTTGTCACAACACTTGACTGCATGGATGTAGTTGTAGAATAGAGTGGGCTAGAAGTAACTGGATTGAATGATCTTCTGGGAAGTTCACATGTCAAAGAGGTGGTCATGGCATGCCCCACTATGATAATCATTGAGGACTTTCTCTGTGTTCTCAAGGGTGAGGCATCGATGTAGTATGGCATCAAATCCTCTATAATAGAGGACATCTCCTATGAGGAGGTGTCTAAAGGTGTGGTGATGAATTTGATGACGATCATCTAGAGAGAGGTGAGGGCCAAATATTTTAGTTTGGAGATAGAATATAATATCTTTGTACAATGGGTCATTGGATGATATGAGAAACACATGCTCATCTATGAAATCCTCATTGAAAGGGGGGTTAGAGGAGTTAGATGGAAAGTTGACCAAGAGCTTGGCCAAGAAGAGGTATTTTTTACTTTTTGGGGTGGTGAACTCCAGATCGTATTATTTGAGAATGATGATCCAGTGAATGTCCTGGTAGTGACTCAAGAGATAGTGCATTGGGTTGGAATCGGTAACGACTTTAGTGGTGCGAAGGAAGATATAGTGTGGCAAATTTTGGATGATGAGGACAAATGTAAGGGATAGTTTCACCTCGTGGTTGTATTTGAGAGAGGGTCCAAAGAGGGTTTTTTTGATATACTAGTGAACGTTATTGTGTTGATCATCATCTACCTGAACTAGAGAAGTAACGATGATGAAGGCACATCGTAAGCAGTTAAGCGAGCGTGGAGACGAAGGACAACTGGAAAGCGCAACACACATTTTTCACGTTTTGAAATGTTTTGAAATTTTAAGGGAGAGGAAATTAATGTAATAGTTAGGAAGATGGCGTACTTGCATTTATATCTTGGAGGTTGTAAGTAGATCTTGAGCGATTTCTCTCATCTGTAAAGCATTAAGGCATTTAAGCCTAATTAATGAAAGTAGGTAGGTTCGAATTAATAGATTAGACAATTTAGAGAGTAGGAGGGAAAATGGATATAGACACCCTCACCATTGTATCATGAAAGGGATTGTAACATTAGAATAGAGAAAAAGAGGATAAGAGAGTTGCAGAGAGAGAGCTGTAGAAAAGTCCATGTACCATATTTTTGAATTAATATATGAAACTTTGAATCAGATTTCATGGTGTTATGATGTTTTTTGTTTATACATGGTGAATGGTATGCTTACAATGGTTATATTCTCTCTGTTATGTATTTTCTTTAATACTGTGTGTATGAATGATTTCATGTTGACTGTTTGAATCCTGAGAGTGAGAGAGAGAGAGAGAGAGAGAGAGAGAGAGAGAGAGAGAATGAGTTTCAATTGTTTCTCTTCCTGAGTGAGAGTTCCTACAAAGAGTGTAGTGAAATGTCCGCAAGGAGTGCATTGACGAAGGTTTAGATTTTATCTCTGAAAGCTCAGGAGGGATACCGTTGTTCTCATTCCAGCAGTAGTGCAAGTGAAGCACATAAGCCATGCAAGGTGTGCACAAGCTGGTTGAAAGCTCAGAACTTATCAACCAAAGGGAGAGTTGAAGGATTGATGTTGCAGGAAGTGCACAGAGTCGAAAGAATCAAATACTTAGAAGTATTTAAAAGTCTGTCGCAAGGAGTGCGAGCAGAACCCTTTTGAGGTTTGAGTTTGTAAGTGAAAGCTCAGGAGGGATAATACCTTTGAACACTTCAAAGGAGGATGGAGGTCGAATTACTTCAAAGAGAGATGAGGGTCGAAGTCATCCAGTAGAAGAAAAGTTTAGAAGTGAAAGAACATTTATTCATTTCACAGAAGCTGTCGAGGAGCAACGAGCGGTCGAAATTCTCTGTGGAGAATTCAAGAAACCATGAGGATCGTAGGATCCATAGAAGTTGCATGGTGATTAGAGGCAGGCAAACTTATCACTCTAGGATCCAGAATCAACATGGACCATTGATCATGCTTTGCACAAGCCGTCAGATCATTTCGGCATTTCGAGAATCCTGATGACAAGGAGTTGAGCGCAGTGGAACGAAAGTTGACATAGAGTTTTGGGATTTCGGCACTTTGGGTGTTGGGAAATGGAGGAGGCAGTGCTTTGGGATCGAGAGTCCCAAAATCCAGAAAAGTTGGAGAGATAGGTGGTAAAGGACAATGGAGAAGACAGGTGGCACACATGTCGCTAGGCAGAGTCAAACCTTGTTGACTGATTCGGGGTTCGGAGGTCGATAGACTGGGAGCCTTGCATCCGGATTCGTGAAGTCCAAATCGGCGAAATTTTTTGTGAGAAGCCAGCCTTTTCCAAACATTTCGATGAATTCGGTATTTCGGGTTTTGGCGGGTTAAGGATCCGGAAACACGACAACGAAAATCGCGATATCGTGAAACCTGAAAGCCTGAGTCAAGAGGGTGCAACGTGACTGTGGATAAGGAGATTTGGGTTGGTGCCTGGTGTTTGTTCACACATGCTCAACTCATAAGGACCTGTGGATCAATTCATTGAAGGTTCCGATAGGGATCTAAAAGAGCCATTTCGGCTCAAGGAGATTTGAATGATCTTGTGAGCGGATCTCGGCTTGCGGGTTGGGGTTCTGCATCAAGTGGTATCATAGCAGGTCTCTGTTTGTATATTGTAGATAGAGGGAGCAAGAGGAGAAAGAGTAATCTGATACATATTAGAGCACAAAAAAAGTTCTTTTCTTTCTATAGCAAAGGAAGGAAGATTATTTCTCAACCATGTCGCCGAGAAGAAGAGACAGACCAATGCTTGATACAACAATGGAGAGGGAAATGTGCAAACTACGTGCTAGGCTTGATGCCATGAAGACAACACAGAGGTGCACAGTCGACACTGGGGATATCAGTGAGGCTGACAATGAAAATGAAGTTGGACATGAAGAAGAAGTTGCAGTTAAAGATGCTACACATGAACGCTTATTCAGGGTTGTTGCTAGGATAGGTGCCAGAGAAAAAATGGACATTCCAATATACGAAGGAAACCTGGATGTTGAAGAGCTTCTAGACTGGATTAGAGCTTTGGATAAATACTTTGACTATGAGGATGTCGAGGAAGATAGGAAGGTCAAACATGCCACCACCAGACTTAAAGGACATGAAGCACTATGGTGGGATGAACTGCAGGATGACAGATGCTGCAAAGGCAAGCAAAAAATAAAGAGTTGGGATAGAATGGTTGTGAAGATGAAAGCCAAATTCATTCCCAAAGATTATCAAATTACTCTGTTTCGGAGGATGAAGAATTTGAGACAAAAGTTGATGTCAGTGAAAGAATACACTGAAGAATTCTACAAGATAAACATCAGAGTAGGTCATCGAGAAAGCGATGATGAAAAGGTTTCCAGATACATGAATGGCCTGAGATATGACATTCAATATGAGATGAGCATGATGATCATTCAAAATGTGGAAGATGATTATCATATGGATCTGAAGGATGAAGAGAAGTTGAGCCAAAAGCAAGGTCAAAGAGGCCGAGGCAGAAGTCAAGCCAGAGGCAAGACAATTGTCCAAGACAGGACTTAGAAACCTCAAGAAGAGGGGAAGAAACCTCCAAATCAAAATGAGAGAGGAGGAAGCTCACAGAGAGGGAAGTATGTTGATAGAAATACTTTTCCTCGATCTAGAGGAAGAGGAAGAGGCCGAGGAGGTGAAGTGAAATGTTTTGTCTGTGGGAAAAATGGACATAAGTCTTATGAGTGTCCAGATAGGAAGAAATAAGGTGGTGAAACTCACATTGTCGAAGAACAAGGACGGAATGTTGAGGCAGAAGGTGCTGAGGGTGGAAGATCCTTGATGATGAGGAAAGTTCTCTTAACACCACAGAAAGAGGCAGAGAACCTAGCCCAAAGAAACAGTCTATTTCAGACTTCTTGGAAAACAAAAGACAGAGTATGCAAAGTCATCGTGGATAGTGGTAGCATTGACAATCTTGTATCTACTGAGATGGTAGAGAAGCTGGAGTTGGAGACTATCGTACATCCAAGCCCATACAGAGTTTCGTGGCTACAAAAAGGACATCAGGTAAATGTCACTAAACAATGTTTAGTTGAATTTAAAATAGGAGGACATAAGGATGAAATATTATGTGATTTCATTCCCATGGATGTTGTCATCTATTACTGGGTAGACCATGGAAATATGACAAAAATGTGATTCATGATGGGAGAAAGAACACATATACCCTGGAGAAGAATGGGAGAACTCACATGTTGTTGTTGATTAAGGATAAAGAAGTGAAGCCAGAGGTAAGGAACACTGTACTTCTCATGAGTGGGAAGGAACTTCTTAATGAGGTTAAGAAGAAGGAAGACACACAATTTGTTGTGGTCAGGAAGCCTAGAATTGTTTTGACCAGTACAAGAGTGGATGATTTACCAGAGGAAATCCAGGAGTTGCTGGAAGAGTTCACTGATATAGTAGTGGACGAACTACCTCGTTTGTTACCACTGATCAGGAGTATAAGCCATCACATCGATCTTATACCTGGATCCAGTTTACCAAACAAAGTAGTGTACAGGTTGACGCCGTAGGAGAATGAAGAAGTCAAGAGACAAGTCGAAGATTTAATGGACAAAGGATTGGTTAGACAAAGGTTGAGTCCATGCGTTGTTACAATAGTGCTCAACCCAAAGAAAGATGGAGGCTAGAGAATGTGTACAGACTCAAGAGCGATCAATAATATTACCATCAGATATAGATTTCAATTACCAAGGATGGATGACTTGATGGATTGCTTGAGTGGAGCAAGATTCTTTTCAAAAATTGATTTGAAAAGAAGTTATCATCAGATTCGTATGAGAGAAGGTGATGAATGGAAGACATCATTCAAGACGAATGAGGGGCTATATGAATGGCTTGTTATGCCATTTGGCTTAACGAATGCACCCGGTACTTTCATGAGATTGATGAATGAAGTCCTGAAGGAGTTTATCGGAAAATCCGTCATTGTATATCTTGATGATATATTGATTTTCAGCAAGACAGAAGCAAAACACTTGAAGCATTTAGCTACAGTGATGAGGAGATTATAGCAAGAGAAGTTGTTGATAAACGTGAAGAAATCATCATTTATGAGGACAAAACTCATTTATTTGGGTTTTGTTATCTCTGCAAATGAGTTGAAAATGGATCTGGATAAGGTAGAAGTGATTAAGAATTGGCCATCACCGAAAAGTGTGTTTGAAGTTCGAAGCTTCCATGGTTTAGCTAGTTTCTACATGAAATCCATCTTAAATTTCAGTGGGATTAGTGCATCGATGATGGATACAGTGAAGAAAAGACATAAATCTTTTCATTGGATAGAGGAGGTAGAGAAGAGTTTCAACCTACTGAAGAAGAAGATCACGGAGCAACCGATTTTGGTTTTGCCAGATTTTAGCAAGACATTCCAGGTCAAGTGTGACGCAAGTGGGTTTGCAATTGGATCGGTCTTGAGCCAAGATGATAGGCCGGTTTCATACTTCAGTGAGAAACTGAATGAAGCAAAGATTAAATACTCAACATATGACAAGGAATTCTATGTTGTCATACAAGCGCTGAAGAAATGGAGACACTATTTGGTTCCTAAAGAGTTTGTTTTGTACAATGATAATTAGGATTTACATTTCCTGACTCAACAGGACAAGTTGAACCAAAAGCATGCTAAATGGGTTGAATACATGCAGAATTTTACTTTTGTGATTAAGCATATTTTTGGAATTGCTAACAAAGTTGTTGATGCTTTGAGAAGGAAATGTTTGCTTATGCAGGAATTTAGAGTCAAAACTTTGGGTTTTGATAACCTCAAAGAAATGTACAAGGATGATCTAGATTTCAAAGAAGCGTATGAGGCGTCTAAGAATTCAATTCTCAGGGACAGAACCCAATGGATTGAATACATGATCCATGATGGATTATTGTTCAGGGGCAATCATCTATGTATTCCAAAATGCTCCATGGGGGAGAATTTTTTGAAGGAAAAACACAGTGGAGGATTGGTCGGACACTTTGGTCATGACAAGACATTCTCAAAGTTGAATGGCTCATATTTTTGGCCAGGGATGAGGATAGATGTTAAGATATTTGTGGATAGGTGCAGAATTTTTCATCACACTAAAGGAAGAAGGTAGAACATAGGGTTATACCAGCCATTACCCATACCATAAAGGTCGTGGGATGCAGTGATCATGGATTTTATATTGGGATGCCAAGAACAAAAAGAGGATGTGATTCGATCTTTTTGGTAGTCGACAGATTTTCCAAGATGGCACATTTCATACCATGCCAGAAAATTAGTGACGCAACTCACATTGCGAATATGTTTTTCAAGGAAGTCGTCAGACTTCATGGCTTGCCCAAGAGTATCATTTCTTATCAGGATACTAAGTTCGTGGGACATTTCTAGAGGACTTTATGGAAGAATCTAGGGACAAGTTTGTCATTTAGCTCAGCGTATCATCCTCAGATGGATGGGCAGACAGAATTTGTGAATAGGAGCTTAGGAGATTTGTTGAGAAGATTAGTGACTGAACACCACAGTCAATGGGATCATATTCTGCCACAGGCGAAATTTTCTTACAATGATTCATTCAACAGAAGAACAGGGCAGAGTCCATTCCAAATTGTATAAGGAATACAACCAAGGGGATTTTTTGAATTGAAAGGTTTAGAACAAACTGAATTCAGGAGTGCCAGTGCATAAGACTTTGCAGAAGCAATGAAGGAGATTCACAACCAAATCAAGAAGAGCTTGCAAAGTTCAAGCGAGGAGTATAAGCACAAAGAAGATCAACACAGGAGATAACTTCAATTTGAAGCTGGTGATCTGATTCTTGCACATCTGAGGAAGGAAAGGTTCCCAAGGGGAACATATAACAAACTAAAGATGAAGAATATTGGACCATGCAGAGTCATGAAGAAATTTGGGGCAAGCGCATATGATATTGAGTTACCCAATGGGATCGAAATTTCACCGATATTCAACATCTCAGATTTGTACCCTTACAAAGATGAAGAAGCAGGAACAGAGGGTGAACCGACAGAGGTTCAGTGGACCAAACAAATGCCTGTAGCTAAAAAGCCACAGATGGAAAGAATAATTGACAAGAGAGTTAGTAGGAAGACTAGAAGAAAAGAGTATTTTGAATACTTGGTCAAGTGGAAAGGACACCCAGTTGAAGATGCCAGTTGGGAGGATGATGCAGAAATTCAAAAGCATGGATAGACCGTGCAAGAGCTCATGAACAAGAGTTCATGAAAATTTTCAAGAAAGGGAGTATGATGTAGGAGCAGCGTAAGCAGTCAAGTGAGCGTGGAGGCAAAGGACAGCTGGAAAGCACGACACGCATTTTTCACATTTTGAAATGTTTTGAAAATTTAAGGGAGTGGATATTAATGTAATAGTTAGGAAGATGGCATACTTGCATTTATATCTTGGAGGTTGTAAATAGATCTTGAGCAATTTCTCTCATCTGTAAAACATTAAGTCATTTAAGCCCAGTTAATGAAAGTATGTAGGTTCGAATTAATAGATTAGACAGTTTAGAGAGTAGGAGGGAAAACGAATATAGACACCCTCACCATTGTATCATAAAAGGTATTGTAACATTAGCATAGAGAAAAAGAGCAGAAGAGAGCTGCAGAGAGAGAGATGTAGAAAAGTCCATGTACAGGAGCTTTGAATTAATATATGAAGCTTTGAATCAAATTTCATGGTGTTACGATGTTTTCTATTTATACATGGTGAATGGTATGCTTACATTGGTTATATTCTCTCTGTTATGTATTTGCTTTAATACTGTGTGTCTGAATGATTTCATGTTGAATGTTTGAAGCCTGAGAAAAAGAGAGAGAGAGATAGAGAGAGAGAATGAGTTTCAATTGTTTCTCTTCCTGAGTGAGAGTTCCTGCAAGGAGTGTAGTGAAACGTCTGCAAGGAGTGCGTTGGCGAAGGTTCAGAGTTTATCTCTAAAAGCTCAGGAGGGATACCGTTGTTCTCATTCCAGTAGTAGTGCAAGTGAAGCACATAAGTCATGCAAGGTGTGAGTAGGCTAGTTGAAAGCTCATAACTTATCAACCAAAGGGAGAGTTGAAGGACTATTGTTGCAGGAAGTGCACATAGTCGAAAGAATCAAATACTTAGAAGTATTTGAAAGTCTGTCACAAGGAGTGTGAGCAGGAGCCCTTTTGAGGTTTGAGTTTGTAAGTGAAATATCAGGAGGGATAATACCTTTGAACACTTCAAAGGAGGACGAAGGTTAAATTACTTCAAAGGGAGATGGGGGTCGAAGTCATCCAGCAGAAGAAAACTTCAAAAGTGAAAGAACATTTGTTCATTTCACAAAAGTTGTCGAGGACCAATGAGCAGTCGAAATTCTCTGCGGAGAATTCATGAAACCACGAGGACCGTAGGATTGAGAGAAGTTGCAGGGTGATTAGAGGTAGGAAAACTGATCACTCTAGGATCTAGAATCAACGTGTACCATTGATCGAGCTTTGCACAAGCCGTCATATCATTTCGGCATTTCGGGGATCTTGACAACAAGGAGTTGAGCGCAGTGGAACGAAAGTCTTGAAGTTGCGAGTTGTGATAGGAATTGACGTAGATTTTCGAGATTTCAGCACTTCGGGTGTCGAGAAATGGAGGAGGTAGCCCTTTGGGATTGAGAGTCACAAAAGTTGGAAAGTTTGGAGAGACATTTGGTAAGGATCTGTGTCAAAGACAGAGGACAACGGAGAAGACAGGTGGTGCACTTGTCGCTAGGAAGAGTCAAACCTTGTTGACTGATTCGGGGTTTGGAGGTTGACAGACTAGGATCCTTGCATCTAGATTCATGAAGTCGTGAAGTCCAAAATTCCAAATCGGCGAAAACTTATGTGAGAATCCAACCTTTTCCAAACATTTTGATGAATTCAGCATTTCGGGTTTCAGCGGGTTAAGGAGCCGGAAACTCGACAACAAAAACTGCGATATCGCGAAACCCGAAATCCTAAGTCAGGAGGGCATGACGTTAGTGTGGACAAGGAGATTTGGGTTGGTGCCTGGTGTTTGTTCACATAGGCTCAATTCATAAGGACCTGTGGATCGATTCGTTGAAGGTTCCGATAGGGATCTGAAAGAGCCACTTCGACTCAAGGACATTTGAACGATCCTGTGAGTGGATCTCAGCCTGTGGGTTGGGAGTCAGTGTCAAGTGACTGAGACCTTTGATGAAAACAAGTACAGTATATAATCCCTATCATAGTCAGGGGGACTAATTAAGGGTGATTTTATAAGTGCTTCTTTGAGCGATTCAAATGTGGATTGGGAATGTTGGTCCCATTAAAATAGGATGTCACGCTTGAGAAAGTGTAAGAAGTCATGAGCATGAATGGCATAGTCGTGAAAAAAATTCCTTAGGAAATTGGCTTTACCTTGGAGGCTTTGTAATTTTTGTAAGTTCTTGGGAGGAGGAATCTCGTTGATGGCTTGGAATTTAAGGGGGTCGATGGTAATGCCTTATTGGGAGACAATGAATCCCAATAGGAGGTCCACAGTGACGTAAAAGACACAATTTAGGGGGTTCGGTTGAATATTGTATATTCAACATCGCTTAAAGATGATTTGTAGGTCCTCGATGTGTTGTGAGCACTTCTTGGAACGAACGGTGAGGTCATTCAAGTAGGAAAGAATAATATCTGCCAAATCATGAAAGGAATATGTCATGGCATGTTGGAAAGTGGCTCCTACATTTTTTAGTTCGAAGGGAATCACTTGATATGAAAATGTGCTCCAAGGTGTGGTGAAGGCGATTTTGTATTGATTTGCATGACATATTTGAATCTGGTTATAGCCGGAAAAAATTTCCATGAGTGAGAGGACTTCACAATCAATGCAAGAATCGATAACTTGGTCGATGAATGAGGTAGGAAAGTTGTATTTGGGACATGCTTGGTTGAGGTCATGAAATTTGGTACAAACCCGAATAGTTCCCTATTTTGTTTTTATTAGAACTGGGTTTGAAACCCATGCTGTGTAGGCTATCGGGTAGATGAAGTCAGTGTCTGGTAGTTTATCGATTTTGCCTTGAATAACCATGGATTTGGAAGAATGAAGGGGGGTGTTGATTTTGATGAATAGGGGAAACATCAGGCCATGTGCTAATATGGTGTTCTAAAATGGTTGGGTCTAACTCGGTTATTTCTGTGTAAGACCAGGAAAATACATTTTGATATTCTTGGAAGAGGTCCTTATATGCTATGATTTCCTTGGGAGAGCATGCATCCCCTAGAGTGATTTATTCCTTGGTAGTGGGTTTGAATCTTGACCAAGATATCTATATTGATTGTGGGTGAGATATTTTCCATATTTCCTTCTTCAAATGCGTGAGGAGTAGGTATTGGATTTTCTAACCTGTCCACATGGGAAGGGGGGATGAAATCCTTAGCTTCAATGGTACATAAGGGGGCATCTGAGGGTGGATGAAAGGTGTTGTGAGATAGAAAAAGGGATCAATGGTGTAAGGCGTCCCATGGGTAATATGGTGCACATAGAACCTCTATAATGTCTTCGTCATATTGAAAGGTGAGGGAGTACATGGAGTCTATAACAGGTGAGATTGGGGTGTTTAGATTCGTATGGGTAATGGGAGAGGCTTCTATATATGGAGGTTGGGTTTTGGATTGAATATTATCATTTGAATCCGAGGTGGATGTACCTATGGGATGGGAATGAGAGCCTTCAGTAGATGTCATGAACCAAATATCCATATATGAATTGGATGTAGAATGGTATGGGGGAGGGGGAATCTTGTAAACCAGTGTTACATGAGAGTTTGGGGGGTTTTGTGGGAAGTCTATGCATCGTAGTGGAATAGATATGGAAAGTGGGGTCAAAGGATGAAGGTTTGGTTGTGGAGGGGGTATTCCATGACTTTTTGGATGGGAATTATTCACAACCTAGTTCATCAAGTTTTGTACTAGTGGTGTAATGGGTGGGATGGAAGCCTTCCAACATCCTCTTCCCTCAATGATGAGTGGTCACTGATATATGTAATGATCCATTTGGTAATATAATGCACAAGGGAACCTCATGCGTTAATTCACTGACATAGAAACATAGTGAATTTTTGTAATTTTTGATATAGAAGAGATGGGTTGGGAGGATTTGGATGATGTGGCTTGATGCACAGCTGATAGGGTGTCTCGAAATTGAGGGAGGGTTGAGCAGTGGTGAGTATAATTTCCATACTATGAGAATATAGTGCAAGCGTGATTGGTCCTGAGATTGTGTTTGGAAGAGGATGGTTCTATGGGAGTTGATGTAATGGCCTATGTAGGTAACAATGGTTTCGTTATGTGGGTCGAAATGAGGTTCTGTAAATCATGAAAGGTAGGACAGATATTGGTAGGGTGTCCAACAGTGGCATAGAGTGTGCATGTACGTGGGATGTTTGGTGGGGAAGGGAGGAAAGGTTCCTTATTCTTTCATGTGCCTCATTGGTTAGCAGTGGTGATCCCTTTGCAAGGATTAGTGTCTCATGTGGTGGTAATATTTCCCCAACTGTGTGACTGGTTGGGTGAGTGGGTGGATGAACCACTAATTATAGAAATGGGAATTTGGGTTGAGGTGGGAGAGATAAACTTGGTACCATATTTGGTGGCTCTATATACCATACAAGGATGGTTATGACCATATTAGGTAAGGTGAGGGTAGCAACAACTTGGTATGTTGTTACTCCCGGGGGGGATAAAAGAATGGTATTTGGGTGATGGACTACGAGGCTGTTTTCCAAATGGGGATTTGTCCCACTTGTGGTGGGTTTTCCACTGATTCCCCAAAGCGATGTTCTTCAAGAAGTATCTCTTATGTAAGAGAAGGAGTAGAGGGATGGCTCAATGATTCTCTGAAAGTAGGGGCATCAGGGATCTCCACCCCATCTAAGTTAACTACACATAAATTGGTTGTGTTGGGGGTGGGATGAGGATGGCCCTAGTACGACCCTAGTAAGGATGGATCATGAAATAGTCCTAGTCTGACATCTACCATTGGTACAAGGTTGGTGCTTGAGAGAATGAGTGGTAGGATGTTATCAATATGTCCTCATTGGTTAGGTTCATAGTGGGTCAGCTGATCAATGATGAAAATTTTCATGTTAGGAGGGAATAACATGGTGTGAAAGACTAAGTAAGCTACAACCTGCATGGTGTACATGTAGCTTCGTCCGAAAAGGATATTGTAATCCTATTGGGCGTTTATAAATTCTATGTCTATTAGGATTTTCTTTCCACCTAATTCTAAAAAAATATTTTGATACAAACTTTCTGGTTGGGATGGTCTGCCATCATAAGTTCGAACGGTGATGGATGAGGGGATTAACTCAGGTGAACCGAGTTGTTTCCATACTATTTTGGACATGATGCAAGTAGATTATCCTTTGTCAATGATGCAGTGATGGATGGTGATATTCCATATTTTGATCAAAATCTGAAATATGACTAAGGATGGGAGTCATGGTTCTCCTCTATCTAAGTTGAATGTGATGAGACAGGTTTTTGCATGATCTATTTGTGAGAGTAATGTCTTTCATTGGGAAGGGCATGCTTGAAGGACTCCCATGACTGACATGTTAGTGTTTGATTGTGATATATCATCAATAAGGCCATGACTATGTGTGGCCCAGGCATGGGGATTATGTACATTCATGTGTAATGGTGCACGAGGAATGCAGATGATGGATTCAGTGTTAGGACGAGGGATCATCAAAGGTTGTTTTGTTGCTACATGGGGGGCTTCTAAGGTGGTGGGTGATGGATCAAGAGGTGTACCATATTGGTGACTGCGATTTTTCAAAAGGATTTCCTCTTTAGTGGTGAGGATGATATTATGATCAGTGGCATTACCGAGATGGGATTTCTCTGAGGGAGGGAAATTTCCTTGCTAATGTTTGCATGAGGTGGTGTAGGTTGTGTGTTGATGACTCCTTGGTGATGGATTGGGTTTTTCAAAATCATTAGTTGTGGTGGTGGTATGTAGTTGGGAGGTACCTGTGGTGGTCCTTAGGGGACAGGGGGGCAGGTGGGGTTCACAACTTCCTTCATTCGTTTTAAATCATCTATTTGGGGGAAATGATGGGTGTAATTGCCATATTCACCACATAATGCACATGGGAAGTTGGTTTGAATGTTATTATTCCTTCCTTGTCATTGTTTTCCATTGTTATTCCCCCCTTGGGGATTTTGGTTGACTTGGTTTTGGTTTCCCCCTACTGGGGTATTGAGTTGTTGGGGTTTCCCCCCTTGTCCTTGGCTTATATTATTCCCTTTTTGCCAGTTATTGTTGGGTGGATTAGGGAGATTTATTTTATTCAATTGATCAAAATCTCGAACTTGTTGAATAGGTGAAGGTTGGATAAAGTTTACCCTGGCCTGTTGCTTCCCATATGTTGGGGAAACAGGTTGAGGGGGACTGGGGAAGGGGTAGTAAGGGTTACTTTGGGGATTTCTTTATGGATTTTATGAAGTGGAGGTGCCCCCCATAGGGTTGGGAGTATATGTTGAGGGAGGTAAAGGTACCACATGTTACATGGGTACTGGGTGAATGGGGGGCCTAGGTACGGGTGGTGCCATGATTAGAGGAGGGGGTACCATGAATGGCGGTTGGTGGGGTGGTGGGGGTAATATGGGATTCACCCATATGGTGGTTGGTAAGGATTGGCCCCAAACATGGGTATCGATTGAGAGTGTGGGTGAGTATGGGCCATGGACCAAATTAACCCATCAGAAACATGTGATGCTCTGGGTTTGTCTTGAACAAATGGTAAAGGGTGAGGAGCATTAGGTAGTACAGTGTAGAGGTACCTCGATTATGCATAGATTAAGTCAAATTATTGGGCCTTAGTGATTTCTTCATCTTTAGTTTGGTGGAAAGTGGTGGAAACATCCTTGGTGAGGACGAGGACTAGTGATGTGAGGAACCATTCTAGTCGTTGTTGGGCAGTGGTATCTGCTTTGCAAATACTTATTATTCTTCGCAATTCATGGATATGATCGGCTATATGGATGTTTGAGGTTTGTTTCAAGTATGATAGGATTTCCAAACCAGTGTCGTGATGCAATGGAAGTTGAAAAAGGGATAAAAAGGATTTCAACAAGGACTCAAAGGTTGAGTGAGACCCAACTTTCTCATAAACATACCACTTGGCAGAGGGGCCAGTGAGAGTTCTCTAGAATAAACATAAGTGAATGGAATCATCCATGATACTGTTGGAAGAACACCATAGGTGAAAATACATAATATGATTGGCGAGGTCTTCTTTGGGCTTGCCTTCGAATTTGGGAATATCTGAAGGTAGATTAGTGGGCATATTTGGCCAATTGAGGTCATGTAATATGGGATCATTCGTTAGTTTCATCAAATATGGGATATTGAGAGATGCCAAGTATGGCATGGTGGGAGGATTACCGACCATTGTATGTAATGGTTGGTGAAATCTTCCTTATGAGGATGGTTGGGAGTTTGTTCCTTGTGAAGAAGGTGGGGCTTTGCCTCATTGTGGTG
>SNQJ01S0015958.1:118880-136438 GCA_010110895.2 Picea sitchensis | reverse complement strand
TTCATGAGTTTTCAGCTATCAGCTCGGCGAGCCTGGGCATCTCTCTGCAATCCTTCAATGATTTTCATTATATGTCATTCCTTATACAATTCTCTTCTGTGCCCATTGGAGTTCGATCCTTCGAATCCCAAGTTGGCATCCCTTCATACCCTTTCGTCCTCTGTTTCAGAGGCAATCTGCACCTCTTCCAATTCCATACTCAGAGTCGATTTTTGGCTGTCCTGGCACTCTTTGAATTCTGCACACACAACGTGTAGTCAACCAAAGTTTTTCAGGCCTTAAACCCTTAAAAAAATCATAATATTCATAAACCAACGTGAGTGAGAAAACGTTTTGACTTCACAAAGTTTTCTAAGCTCTGACGGCTCTGCGAATTTTGGGACTTCGGGTTTCGGGGTTTTGGTCCAAGAGACTCTCACTCTCACTTTCGAGACTTCTGGCTTCGGGGTCTCGGCCCATAAGACTCTCATAATTTCTTTCAGGTTTTGGGTCTTCGATACCCGGGAGTTCATGATGCAGTGACTCTCAACCCCATGTCACTCCAACTCCCGAACTCTGAAATTCCAATTTACTTTACTCTCCAGGCCCACAACATAGATGTCACCCTTAACCACGGTGGCGCGTGGTACATTCAGGAGGGTCCACGTCACCTTCAGTGATGTCATCGGGTCCCACCATTCTCGCTTGTCTTCTCGACTCACTGGCACGTGGTACACACCCATGTGTCCACATCCATTCCAAGGAAATCCAATGGTTAGACTTCTCTCAAATCTACAGTGCAGATATTTTCAACGCTTCGAGATTTCGAGGTTTCGGGCATCGACAGTTCGTACATCCACACATCTTGAACTTTCGTTTGCCGAAATTCTGAAATTACTGTCTACTCTTCCACTTGATCCAACGGTCAAGCTCCTCTCTTCCGATCTACGGTGTAGATCATTTTAGAATTTTGGGTTTTCCTATTTCGCAACTTGCAAAAACAAGGTTCTTCGCCTTTGGTTTCTCGGGTGCCGAAACATTGTCCAGTAGCCACATGTCCCCCCCCAATGGATGGTCCTAACGAATTCGAGATTTCATGTGTCACAATTTCCACGTTCCTATGCAACTTGAAAGGGTTTTTAAACCCTGCACAAGTTTTCCATATATGATGGTCATGAGGGTTCTCCTTTTCCCTGAATAGATCCTATGGCTCCAACACTTTTGGTGTGGAGTCCTCTCTCCTTCTGGCCAGATGCTACCCTGGTTGCGGTTTCATAACACCGCTACACCTCTTGAGCTGGTAACATGGTCAAGTAACTCCTTGACACTCAGGAGCATTCAAAGGTCTGAAATTGGTCCTCGAGACACAATTTCTCCTCAAACCATCGGTCCAAAGACCACTCAATTGGCCCATTTAGGCTCAAAGTCCACACCTTGGCTCTGATACCAAACTGTAACACTCTTTCATACTGTAATTCTCTGATACCAAACAGTAACACTCTTTCATACTGTAATGCTTTGATACCAAACTGTAATGCCCCTATTCCAGGTCAGGCTGGCACTACTTCACGGAATAACAATCTCATACTTAATTCTATATATAATACATACATTTAAGTAAATGAAACACATTTAAACTCAGAGTAACCATAAGAATTACTGCTATTATAAATAATCAATGGATTTAACATTAATTCGTATGCACAGCATAATACATGATAAATATAAATACACAGACATGCAGAAAAGTAATTAAAACATCATCTGGTACTTATCTTTGAAACGGTGGTAATTCCATCAACTAGGTGCAGGCCTTCCATGAACCTCCCAGCCTTAGACCACACTACTCATCAAGCTTAGCAGTGGGTCACCCCCGAGCTAGGACTAAACTCCACCCCCAAGGAAAGGAATCCTAGGCTAGGCTGAGGTTACAGGGAATGTATGGTTCATAAGATGCACGAGGTATCATGTAGAGGTCAGACCGGTTCACGCTCAGACGGTCGGGTAGAATGGAGGAGGAACCCCCAACACGGCTCATCTAAGCCATTTTATTTGCATGCGCCTAGTTTGAAACTTGTCACCCATGCAACTGCATGTGTTCCTTCAGCACGCGTTCCTTCTATTTGGAAGTTTCTTGTCCTTCCAAAAAGAACTTAGGATAAAACATATTATTCACATGGTCTTTTTGGAATAATATTAAAATATCACTCCCAAGACTTGAGCCCTTATGTTTAGCCCCTAGACTCCACACTTAGCCCACTTTTCCCACCTTCCAGCCCCTAATCCCTTTCCCACTCTGTGGAATCTTATTCCCCCATCACTCATTCATCATGGTCGGTTTGCACACGGCGGTGTTTATATTTTATTAATGTTCTGCGTTGATATATGTACAAAATCAGGCTCTTGGCCTTCAACCCTTAGGCTCTCTGGACTAACATTCACATAATCCCACCAGCTTATATAAACTTGGCTCACCAGCCTATAAAACATATTTACAATCCATTTCATAACCAAGATTTACAACAGGGCTCGACCTTGGGGACATTATAGACCCTTCAAACAAGTTCATCATAGCATGTTCATAAATAGGAGCGCACATAATGTTATCCATTAATAACTCCAAAAGTATAAGAATATTGCTAGGTCACATTCCATGTATGACTCTAATCATCCATTTGTATCCAGAAATGACCCCTTTCCAAGGAAGAGAGGTCATTTAGACTTCCATAATTAAGGATGAAGAATAAAAGATGTAGATTCAGTAAGGGTTATTATGTCATCATGTATATCTTTACTTGGTAATAGCATGGTGCAAAGTCAAAGTTTTATCACCCATTTTAAGCCTAGTAAGGGAAACATGTGCAATGTTTGTCACTTGGATCCTACTACATACCAACTCCCAAAATTGAGTTGCAAAAAAATAATGAAAAATAAATGACCTTGAATTATATAGAAAGTTACTTTTGCATATGATTCAAAAACCAATAAGAAAACATATTTCTTAGTTACATAAAACTCTCCATAACATATGCATTATTAGCAGAACCTTTGTAATGATTTTTTTTCAAGCTTGTTTATCAAGTTTGTTCTTTAAGTTTGACTTCAAGAATGATAGCGTACTAAACATTCTCTCATCCTCCACTAGCTACATGTAATTCTTGTTTAGTCTTGACATCAGAAATATAATTTCATTAAAGGAATGTCGATCTCATGTTAATATGTATCCTATGATGATCACATAGGAACCTAATGCATATACCATTTTTCTCTTCGCTTAGCTAAGTAGATGTCATTTCCCTTTCTAAATAACTAATAAGTCTTTTCAAAGAAAACATAAAATAAACATAGTAGATACTAAAAGGTGAAGGTTCTTAAGTCATGCCACAAAGTGAAAGGAAATAAATTTTGTTCCTACCACAAGAATGCATAAGAGGATGAAGGTCCTGATTAATATAGAGATGAAAAGCTCTTAGGACAGAGTCCTATATTTTAAATAAGTCAATTTCCAGTGCCATCACTCCTTCACAACCTTTATTTAAAATGGAAGTGATTGTGGATATCAAACCCTATTAAGGTGAGATTGTTTTTGTCAAGTTGAATCGTTGGCTGAAATAGTTAGAATTGTACTTCAGTGTCCATAATATAGATGAAAAGTAGACACTTTCATTTGATCGATTAAAACTAGAGGGCCATGCACTAACCTGGTGGGAAATCCACATGAAGACATTTAGGTTGGAGGGTGATCCACGAGTAACAAGTCGGAGGTACTTAAAACCCTCATCATGTCCCACTTTTACCCTATTCGGTGTGTAGAGGACTAGTGGATCCGTTGTCATCGCTTCAGGCAAAGGCATGGGCATAGTGTGCTAGAGTACACCATCGAATTTAGGAAGATGGTGATCATGTTGGGCATATCTTTGAAGAATTCAGATGTACTCCTAAAGTATCTGGGAACTCTACAAAGTCATTTGTGAAAGTAGGTGATGCTCTTGAAACCAAGGACCATTGATGAGTCTTGTGTAAAAGAAAAATACCTAGAGGACATATGCCATAAGAAAGGACAACTATACCATCCCACTCTTGTGCACACTAAGAAAACTTATTCTTTGAGGACACTTTCTTGCAAGTGATCTAGATGATTATGAAGCATTATGGATATGTTATTTTGTGTGTTTACATAGATAGGTGTTATTGAATGGGTTCTCCTGAGTGTGCAGGACTTGGGACCTCGAGGATGCAAAGGCATCAATGAAACCCCTTGGACTCTAGATCGAGTCAGAGAGTGGACAATTGGGTTTTGATTATTTTTGATGTAACATATGCACATATGATTAGATGTTATGATGATTGATTTTATTCTTGACATGATTCGTTGATGATGCAAGCTGACGATAACTTGTTGACCAGACTCACATGTGGAGTAGAGGGGTCACACATTATAAACAAAGACATTGAGGGAGAGGTCTGGACAACAGCCCTGCCACAACCTACTAGCACTCCCACTGTGGCTCAAACTGTAGGTTAACGATTACCTAGTTTGAGAAGACCCACAATGTCATGAGGGAAGATTGCGACAATCGGTCATGATGATTCTAAGGGGTGCGCAATAAGACAGGGTACTTATTCCTTAGAGGCCCTTAGTCTCCCACAAGATCACCTAGCGAAGTATTGACTCCAGGGGGTTTTGATGTCTACCAAGTCATTCAAGAGGAGAGTGTCACCCTTGGAGCATGTAGTGCATCCTAAAGGGCACATCGCACAAGAACGGAAAGAGGCGAGTCACACCCTTGGAGCACATAGTGCATATTGAAAGGCACATCGCGCAAGGGAAATATAATGAGGTGAGTGGAACCCTTGGAGCACCTAGTACATCTTGAAGGAAACGTCACGGTGTTAACTAATAAGTGAATAAACCTAGATGGCCTTAGAATGAATATTGTGATAAGAAAGATTTAAAAACAATTTCCCTAATAAAATGTCGCTCGGCCTAGGAAAATAAAATCTAGGTCTAAGTGATATTTGTGGTAAGAAAAATAAAAATAAATAAATAATAATAATAATAATAATAATTAAACTTGTGACAAGAAGGGGGTAAGAAATTCAAATAATTTATTAAAAATAAAATTACTTTGGGGGTTTAATTTTTTAAAGAAAGCGGGGGGAATAATTGTTTTGTTACTTGTGCTAATTAAAATTTATTAATTAAAAAGAAAAAGGGGGAAAGGTAATTTTCTACACTTGCTAATTTGAGTTTTAGATAAAAAGGGAAAAGAGGGAAACTTAAAAAAATTAGGAAACTAAGGGAAAAAAGGGGGAAACATAAGAAAAAAATAGAATGACTAACTTAGTAAGGAATCTTGCCTTTAAGAACTTTCTAAATTGAACTCAACTAGGAATTTAGTAAGGGCGTAGGTCATTAAAATGTGTAAGGGAATATGGGGGCACCTAGGAGCGATTCTAGGAATTCTTTTAGGTGGGTGAGGTAAATAGGAGTAATTAGATAATTAATGAAATCAATTTCTGGTGCAACTAAGGGGATGGGTGACATGTGTACAAGGGAGATTATTTCTAAATTAAATTATTGAAAAATAAATTAAATGGGAATTTGGTAAAGAAATCACTTAGAAACTCTATATAAAGGAGAGAGGAGGAGGAGTATGGATCTCTTCCTTTACGCATAATGTTACGCTGTAGAATTTTTGACTTGATTGACTTATATTGTGGGAGTTGGGATAACCAGCTGTGGTACGCGTGGTAGCTTGTCCTTTTGAGGCGAGTTGGTTGCTAGTTGTTCTTGGGCTTAGAATACATGGCCCCTTTGCAGCTCGGGTGGCTAAGGGGGAAGAAGAGTACCCCTAGCGTTGGCTGGAAGGTACTGGTGAAGTCACATCGGTTGGCAAGAGGGAGTTGCATGGAGCGAGAGGGACAACAACTCGAAGTTGTCACCTTGGGCTATGGTACACATGATTTTATTTTGCATAGTATATTACTATTGATCTTACGCTTTCATTTATGTACTTTTATTGTGTAAAGAAAAGTGTTTTACTTAGTTTTTTTAATTGAGAACTTAAAAACATCATAGCTTTACGCTCCCTGCATTGATTTGATCTCCTTGGCCACTGATACTTAATTGTTGTGACTGTTCTGTTTGTTTTATTAATTATTTGAAGATTTTTTGTTTTATCTTTCGATCTCATCCCTAGATCATCAGTCCACACCTGAGCAGTCAGCCAAGATTCGGATCGATGGTCGTCACTTCGGTGTTAATACACCTATAGATCCTAATGCCCTATTTTTTTGTACATGGATAATGAACGAATGATAGTGTTGCCCAACTGTCTACCCCTGCTGATTGTTCCCGGTTGAGTGATTGTCTTGCGCCTTGTTGTGATTGATTACCTCTTCTATTGTTTATCCTTTCCCTCAACAAACCGCTTATGATCCTCTATGTTTTTTTCTCCGCGTTTGATGCATTTCCTAGCGAAGTATCTCTACGTTTTACATACATTTCTTGGCAATTTAAGTCTGCATTTGATACATTTCCTCGCGAATTTACTGTGGTTTTTTTTTATACATCTGGTTTGCCAATTAACTCTATGATTATCACCTTTGATGGAGAATTGAATCTACATTTTTTAATACATATGGTATGTGATTGACCTCTATGATTTATTACTTTTGATGACAAAGTTTACTCTACCTTTGGCCACACTGGACTTCATTTTAATTCTTTTTACTCTACGTTCTGAATTGTACTTTATACCTATGTTTTCATACTTTTGGCTTGCATTTTTCCTCTACAATATAACTTAACTTCCCGGTGAATTTCCCTGTGCATTTGATATGTTTTAAAGGTGGACTTTACCCTCGGTTTACACATTTTTTACTGCTAACTTACCCTCCTTGGACCGCGTTTTATTTTATATTTTGTGACAGAGTCTGAATCTGCATGACTGTGTTTTCCCTACCTTTTGTGGATCATGAGCTTGATGTTAAACTCAACAACATTTTGGTGGGTAATACTCAACATTTTGTTTATTGAACCCTGGGAATTTGATGATAAAAATCAGCGCCTTTCTTCTGTTAAAACTCAGTGATTTGTGAAACATTGCCAGCGATTTGATACTGTGATAGACACCACAATTGTTCCCTCTGCAAATTAATATATTTGAAGGAAAAATTACCTATTTCTTGACTATGAAGTCACCCGCTATTCCCACTGAGAATTTACCCATTTTTTAGTGTGATTCTTATCGATTTACATAGCGTGTTTTCTTTACTTTTATTGACTGCAATTTGCATTGATAAACCTCAGCGTATTTGATGATAATACTCTTCAAAATTTCTTGATGAAACCTAGCGATTGGGATGAAACTTAGCAATTTTTCATAAATAAAACCCAAAGAATGGATTGACAACATTTTAGTGGCAGTAAATTATATATATATATATACATCGTGGATATGCTTTAGAGAGAGATTTAAATGTACAAATGTAGGGTATAGCGATTCGGGTGATGGAATTCCATAACACAATCGACGTTTTCTCTTTTATACAACAATCAAATCTAGACTTTCATTTTTTTGTGGATAATGGTAAAATATTAATGGCAATGACAATGCTAGATAGTGATTGATTAGACAATATTCTTGATGGTATGACATTGCAGGACATCTTAGACAGTTATTATATTTATTTCTTAACGACATCATAGCATTATAAGGAGTATCTATAACTCCGCATTGATTAATGGACAACGATTCCTTTGATTGTCGGCAACGAAATCTTGAGTATTGACTGTGAACTTGGTAGCTAAATTGATAGCCTTTGGATTGCGTTCACACTTTGCATTTTATATTATACTATATAGTTACACTTTGCCTTAATAAGACTGTAATATCTTCTTCACCCAACAATTTATTAATTGGTATTTATCATATCTTACACTTTGTGATATTTATTCTCAATATATATCAGTTTACACTAATTTTGTTTATCATATACTACACCCTGTGTTTTCACTTATGGAATGACAGAGATATCTTATATTAATTCCTCCTTTCAGATATTTAAACAACAACTTACATTATATTTACTTAGCAATTTTTTTTTACAGCATTAAATCCAACAAACAGTCAACCAACCGCAAAATATACAATAACCTGCATGATAGAAACCTATAATTTAACTCTGATAAATCCATTCTTGTTAACCATGGTAAACATAAACGACGATACATTGTTGGATAAATGAATTTAGTGATCCAACAGAACGATTTCATTAATGGCTAGCGCATCATTTATTTTGGTAGCAAAACAAAAAAAAATTATACATTAAAGCTAATGTACGATCGAGATTTATAATATCTAATGTGTGGCAGAGGGTTAGTATTTAAATGGGAAAGATATAATGCATAATCCCCTTAACTAACACATTCCTTGAGAAATTTGATCTTGAGGAAAATAAAGTTAGATTGTTGTAGAGGGAGCTAATAACATTTATTCCTATTAAATGACTTACAAGTTTTGTTGTTGATTTAGAAAATATAGGATGTCTTGTTATACAAGTTATAATGTTGAGAGAAGAGGATTTTTGGTTAATTTAGTTCACTACTCACGTTTAGACAACATGCTTAACAATTATGGTTTAGGGTTGTTGCCGAGTCAATTAATAGCTTACGCCATTTGTTGAGCGATGTCATCTACGTTTGGTCGACCCATTGCTTGGGGGCATAAGTGTAGTCTTCTTTTCAGTTATTTCGGATCATAGCACATTGGATTTATATTGATTCCTTGGTCTAGTTAGGTTGTTGTGCCACGATTGTTGTCATGCCTATCACAGGGCGATCGTATGATTCTTGAGGAGGGGATCATTACACTCCCTAAGGGATAGAGGCAAATGATAACTTCGCTGGATTTTGTGCTACCCGTTGTGGATGTTTGTATGTGGTAGTCATTGTTGGTGCCTGGGATGTAATTCATTCATGTGTTTGGTTGCGCGCCATCGAGTTTCTAGTTACTGGTCATCGAGGTCATTATGTCAGGATGGTGGATGTTGTCCTTTAGCTTCTAGGCGTTGTCATGTTTGTGTCGTGCAGGTAGTTGTTTCTATATTTATGATTTATGCATGTTTCACCCAGTTGATTGTTGTTCAGTGCATTGAGTCCTTGTTGTCTATTTCTTAATCTCTGTGTGCGGGTTCATCATCAGGTTGTGTGGTTCAACTGTTGTCGTCATTGTCTTCTTGCCTAAAAACCGAAAAACAAATTGCACTTTTGCTTCGCTTGCAGTCGTAACAATTGGGGTCTTTACAATAACCCGATGGTTCTAAAAAAAATGACCACCATGATGCTTACAACGAGGGGAATAAGAAGTGGAAAGAAAATGAAAAAAGACGAGAGTCACTGCTCATTAGTGCAAGGATCCAAACAACCATTGCAACTATTGTAATATGGATGGTCACATCGAAGATAAGTGTTGGAAACTACATCTAGAGATAAATCCAAAGAACAATAAGAAAGGATTCCAAAAAGAAGAACCCATTAGCAACGGATTCCAATAACCTAGAAGAGAGTGGCTTGGATGTGGATGAGAATATTTTATGCACTTTACTACAAAAGGAGATGAATTTGAGTAGCCTTCATCACACGGAAGTGAAGAAGATGACAAAAATATTCCATATTAATATATAGGCCAAAAAGACCAAGGTAGATGCTCTATTCAATTCCAATTCATAGGCCAACCTCATAGCAGCATGATCTGTAAACTGTCGTGGATATTCCACTGGAATAGTTCATCACAACATATCTAATAAATAAAACTGAAATCTACTGTTGGACACACATTTTGCATCCATTTTTGAGAAATATCCTAAGGGTTGAGGGGTGCGCAGTAAAGGCACATTCATGATTGGAGTGCATAGTAAAGGCGCATTCAGGATCAAAAGGGCAATAAAAGCGCATAAGAATATAATACAAGAAAATAAAGAAGGAGATAAAGAAAGAAAAACAACATGTAGACGAAAATAAAGGAAAAGCAACATGAAAGAGAAAATAAAGGAAAAGAAGAATGCATAAGCGAAGGCAGGAAAAACACACATGAACTATGTATTTTCCTGAGTTGTAATGAGTCATAATGAGTTGTCATAGGGTTTTGTGATAAGCTAGTATGGTTTTGAGCCCTACGATCTGTGTATACATATGTAATGGTTTGGGAAGAATAGATTGTTGTTGGTGCTCAGAGAATAGGATGAGAGTGAGAGAGAGTCTATATTTGAAGGGTTAGGGGAGAGTTTGCAGAGAGAGACTTTCACTACAAAGAAACTAGGAAGGATGGGGAAATATATCATGATGTGTCTATTGTAGAGAAGTGCACAAGCGTGAGATGATTGGACAAATAATAATAAAGAAGCCATTCATTGTGTACGTAGCCCAAGTATTGTGTGAACCACATTAAATTTTGTGTCTGAATGTATCTGTCAGTCAGTTTCCCATCCATGTTTCCATGGATCATGACCATCCCATAGCCACCCTCGACACCCTCGACGTCCGTGCCTACTTTTGTGTTCTCCATCCTCCGACTCCCGAAGGGACGTTTCCGTTTTGGTTGTCTTCTATGCTAATACCCATACAATATGATAGAACGCATACAAAATACATACCCTACGATATACTATACAACGTAGTCTCTTTCAATTTTCAATTTTCAATTTATTAATGCAGTGCTCATTTGAATTTTGAATTTTGAATTTAATAAAACCTCAAAGGATCGATGCCCATTCCAATGCATATTTTTAATTTGTAAACTCGCCCAACCTATGATTTTGAATTTATAAACCCACCTTCCCAACCTTTTCCTTTGCCTATAATTAAATCATTTATTTGAAAATTTCTTATGATTTCTTGGTGGGGATCTATATCAATGGTTAGGAGGTTTGGGATTTTGAAAAAAACTATAACTGAACACAAAAACTGAAAGGTAAGCAACGCTAAGTGGAAGCACTCGTAATATAGTGTATTCTACAGAGAGAAAGCAATGCTAAGAGATAAGATATGTTTTTGTGTCCAAAACAACTAACACAACGTATCTTCTTTTGGATCGAATTCTTTTGCAGATGAACGAAGCGACTGCTTTCAAGTCACAAACATCATCCACATCTTTGTGCTTTGGTAGCAAGATCCAAACAAATAAAGGCTCAGAGCAATGTGTGCTTGCGCCTTATTTTCCCAAAAGTTATCCCAAGAAATTCCTCTTGGTGCACAGAGTCTTCGGAAATGTTCATGTTATTAAATTACTACAGGTTTGTTCCATTACTACAATGTAGCCTACCAGCATATCACTCCAAAATTATTTGCTAACTATCCACAAATTCAAATGTCTTCTTCATATTCATGATGAATCGTGTAATCTATTTCACAGTTTGAAATATGTTTATCCTGAACTCCGACAATTGGTACATACCAATAATGTCCAAAGGAACTAATCTCCATAATTGTGATACAAGCTCTACTTAAAATTTCTCCAGCCACAAATCCTACAAAGACCGAAATTTCAGACATAATCAAAGTTTCTCTCTCATTGAAATTTCAAGCATGGTTGAATGATGCCTCAGAGGATTGAAACACTCCATAAATATTCCCAAAATAGGTTTAATTAAAATAATAAATGCCTCAATATCAGGTTTCTAATGTGTTTTGTGATGGGCTGGATGATTGTTGGATCGGTACAAAGTATTTGTGATGGGCTGGATGATTGTTGGATCGGTTTGTTGTTACATAATCTTCCAGCCGAGCAAGGAGGTGATAGTAAGTAGTATGGTGTACAAGGAAAGAGAAAGAATTTGAGATCATGTCCATGACTGTGTAGGAATAATCAATGAACTCCAGAATAAAGTATCATAGCTGCAATCCCAAGTGACTTCTGCTCAAGCAAAGATCACCAACATTACCCTGCAACATGTCAATATCTTACTCGTTGTTACATGATATCATGAAATTTCAGATCCCAATTGTTTTTACTTATCACCGCACACGAGCCCCTCTGTTTTAGATGATTTAGGTCCTCTCGAATTATGGGAGCCACTCTAGATATAAAAAATAACTATTAGAAATCCACAATTCCTACATCTCTCATGAAACATTTTATCCACTCATATGTATCTTGTAAGAATGAATATTCCAAAATTCTTCTTCAACATGCATAAAATTCCTATATATGGATTTGAATGTGAATATGATACACGAAATTCTTATATATGGATCTTGCAAGCATAAATATTCCAAAATTCTTCTTGAGCATGCATGAAATTCTTATATATGGATTTGAATGTGATGCATGAAATTCTTATATATGGATTTGAATATAGGAGATAAAACATGTAACATCATGGTGAGTTTGGTGTGTGAATATTGTCCACTTTCTTTAGTTAATCCTCTTAAAAAAAGTAAGCACGTGAAAACATTTGATTTCCTCCTTTTTTTATTGAGAGTGCCCATCCTACAAGTATGTAGAAATACATGTCTTCTATTCAATGCAATAATATTATCATGCTTCCACTAGTTACATTTAAATTTTAACTTTGTAGGTCCAAAGCGTTCGATCTTACGGGTTTTTATTGTCACAGCTTTTACCATCATTTCAATTTATCAAAATGTCTGAATATTTGAAGTGTAGATCAATGTTTCAATGATACCTTTGCTAACAATGCTTTGTATGGATATTAAACTCGAGGTTCGAAATTTTTGACGTGAAAATCACAAATTCATACAGATTTTACAAAATTAAAATTTCATAATTCAAAATATAAGGTTAAAAATTTCAAACCTCTTTGTCTATGAATATGATGAATATGAGTAAACTCAATATTTTTTCATTGAGAATATCTAGGTTCTTTACATCCCACTATGACTAAGATGTTAGGTATCCATAGTAGCTAGGTGCTCTACAAAGTAATATGAGGGAGATGTTGGTGCACCTAGAGTAGCTAGTTGCTCTACAACCTAATATGGTGGAGATGTTGATGTTGTCAGGTTCTGTTATGTTATTGAAAAAGCCCAATATGGAGAATAAATTGTCACTTAAGGTTATGTTAGAGATAAGGTTATATTAAAAAAAAAATCCTTTAATTATAAAAAAAATTAACAATAATAAAAATAAAGTTGGCTCAATTAAAAGAAAACAATCAAAACATCTAAAATATTAATTCCTTCCTAATAAAAAAAAATAGACACTAAGAAACTTGATCCCTTTCCGTAATAGATTTTATATGAAAAAATATCAAAGTAAAACATTATATTATAGAGCACCACCTTTATTGAAAAAAAAAAAAAATTAATGTCATAATATATCATATAATCATTTCAAAATATTGTATTATAAATTCATCTTTAACCTAAAATAAAAATAGATATGAATAAAAACGTAATATAATTATTATAAATTCATTGTTAAATTGGATTTGAATCTGTCATATATATACAAACTTATTAAGTGTTTATATAAAGATTAAAGTTAAGAATTATAAATATTTTGATTGTATAAAAATTTACACACACACACACACACACACACATATATATATATATATATATATATAATTTGAGTGGTTTAATGGTTAAGAACTTGTGTTTCCTCTTTGAATTTCATCCTTGAATGTCACAGGGTCAAATTCAGAGGGAGATAAGGCATGTCCCTTTTCCCACAAACAAAGGGTTCTCAAAAACCAAATTTAGCAATGACATAAAACATTATTTATAACATTTCCTTTCACAAGTCTTCCAAATATTTGGGGTCCTTCCTGTTGTAAATTCTACCAAAGACAATTTAAACAAAATCCTTAAATTATAGCTTGAATGTTAATGCAAAACATGAAATTCTAAATATAACAAAAGATATTTTATTTATTTTTAAATTCTACATTTGGAACTATAATGTCACATATAGTTAAACTCTTTTAAAATGAATAAGGTAATAAAAAGTTATTAAGTAAAACAAAATATTATTATTTTTTAGTTATGATATATTTGAAATAATAATAATAATAATAATATGAACATAATATTATGTTTTCTAATCAACCATATATTTGGAATGAATGGAATCTATGTGTATGCACAATTTTATGAGAAGTTAATACATATAACATATTGTTATCGAGCTAATCTTTAAGTGCAGACACAAATCGATCCCCCTAGATCCACCTAGATCTAGAACAAAATGAGACACGACATGGCGCTTTCCCTAGGCTCTAATCATAGAATTTACTACCGAACAAAAGACAAGAGACATGCATTTAAGTGTATCTTCCTTATGTCTTTGTTGTTCCTGATTCACTTCGGTGCTCTTGTGATACTGATCCTGCAGTGAGACACAAACCAACCAAAGTGAAAGCAGTAAAAGTATATTCAATGAAAACCTATGCATATGATCAAGGAATTATGAAATAAAATAAAGATAATTCTATGGGAAATTTAAGCATTCCACTATATTATATTAAATAATAGGAAGAGAGATTATGCCTTGATATCGTAAGGTTCCTTCCAACAGTTCCTTCCTTCCCACACACTTCTTGCCCCAAATATTCTGAGACCATGGATTTGATATCTACTCATAATCTATCTTGACAAAGCGAATCCCAAAGCCAACATATCAAGCTAACAATCTCAAGCCAAATTTCTAATCTCAAAGGAGGCTCAAGAACTTTCTAACCCAATCAAGCTAACTTTCTCCATCATAACTCCTCTCATTTTATAAGATGAAGAGGATAAGGTGAGGAAGTTAGGATGATCCCACTAAATCATGAAAGAGATTAAGATCCAAACCATTGATAGGCCACCTCACCGTAGAAGCTTCTCCTTCTAGAAGCATAGAGAAAATGCTCGTTTTTCCCACGTACGAAGGTCGCCGCAACCTAGATATAGTGAAGCTTGTAGAAATTCCACAACCTAGATATAAATCAAGGTGTGGAAATCAAGAATTTACGCACCTTGCATATAGAACAGCCTACGAAAATCCTCCAAAATAGGGTTTTTATAGAGGAAAACACAACTTCTTCTCTCAAGAAAATTTATTCTCCCTTCTTTCTTCAGGAATTCAGGCCACTGACTCCTCTGAAGGCAACAGACAGGCTTACATAATTAATGGTCATAGGGATGAAAAAAATAATGTGCAATAGAGATCCCCCCAAAGTATGAAATTAGAACAGAGTGATAGCTGAAATACTTTGTCGTGTGTGTGTAGGGAACAAGGAATAGTCAGTTAGAAACCCGCGAAAAAACAAGGAAATATAGTACAATAATATATCATCACTCAGGTAGGAATTCCCATACTTAGAATACAAATGACTCAAATCATAAATGCCGACATGCGAAGATCCATGTCAAGTAATATAGGTCATGGCCACCAAACATACACTATGGATCCATGCCAATATGATGCAAATCTAAACATAGCCACCAAAAATACACTGTGGATCTATGTGTTAAAGAATCAAATTTGAACATAGCCACGAGACATACAATGTGGATCTATGCAACAGTACAAACTGAATATACTCCAATGCAACCTGAAGCTGTGAGAAAAGATTCAGGGTCTTCATCTCCACCACTCTATAGTACAAATCTAACTATGCGAATACATGTGTTGAATTCGAGAATGGTAGAAACCACTTGATTACTGGTCATTAATAAATACTATTAACAAGTCCGAGGGAAATCACCATTAATGTCAATGACTCCCAAGGTACACTAGTGCAATCCAACGAGTCTAAATCAGTGAGCTGAGGTCGAACACTCGACAAAATATTTCGATTAGAACTTAATGATGAAAACCCAATGTCGAAAGCAAGGAAACCTACCATTGAGGTATGCAAGTTCCAAGGTACCAATTAGTTTCTAAGTCTAATTCCTGGATAATGAGTTGAAGTCAGCAGGAAAAGACTCGTCACAGGAAGGCCTTAATGTATCCTCCATCAATGACACGAAACGGGTAAACGATTTGATGTAGATCAAAGTAACAAGTTATTCAGGACTGACTTAGGGATGGTTGATGTAATAGAAGGCTTAAGGAATGCAGAAATGGATGACGCAATAGAAGGATTTCCAGGTTGAACTTATTTTTTAACATATTGATGACACGACAACTGTCTTGGAAAAAATAACTCAACAGGAGGGATAACATACCAATTTGTAATCTTATAAATGAGTATGATCAAGAGACAAGTGGATTTTCCAACCTAGACACAAAGCGAGTGAAAGGGTTTCATGTTCAAAGGTGACTCTTCCATAGAATATAGGTTTAAATACATTTCTTTCCCAATTTTTCCCCGACCATTTCTGGCGAGTACCTCTTTATTTTTACACAATCTTGAGGAGGATAACATATGCTTGAAATGTAAGCTCATCCTTTGGATGATTATTTTAGAGTATGTTTAACGAACCCTAGGAAGGATTGGTTCGGTCCTATATGCGTCTTTCGATGTTTGTTTTATGAGTCCAAAGAAAGAAAACTCAAGGGTTTTTCATGTTTAGAGAGTCTGAAAAACACTTAAAGGAAACTCCAAAATGTCCTTTTTCATAAAGTAGTCTGATGCGACCGAAAAAGATATAAACTATCGCTCAACAGATGGGATTTCTAATACTTTAATGAGCGTGAAAAGAACAGGATTGTTCGACAATCTTTTCATGTTTAGAGAGTTTGAAAAGAGCTTAAAGGGAACTTCACGGGGTTCCTTTTTTGTATAACCTTTACGAGTCTAAAAAGGTGATAAAAGTATACTCGGTTACATTCTCACATATTTACGAGCATGAGAAAGAACAAAGACTAAGATCGATAATTTATTCTCATGTATTTACGAGCATGAGAAAGAAAAAAAGACTAAGCTTGGTATTTTTTTCATTTTTACACAAGCTTTAAAACAAAACAAAACTATGATTGGGATAGATTTTACTTTTAACAAGCTTAAATCTAAACAAAACTATGCTTGGATTTGGTTTCGTTTTTACACAAGCTTAAACAAGAGTAAACTATGCTTGAACCTAGTTTCATTTTTACATAAGATCGAACCAGAGAAAACTATGCTTGAGGTAGGTGGTTTCATTTTTACATAAGCTTGAACCATAGAAAACTATGTTTGTGACTTCCCAACACATGGTTCACAGATTCGCATGGTTGGTACTTATCCCCCAGCTTAAGAGGTTAGTGGCTCAACCTCAGCATGAAGTCCAAAGGATGGAAGAAAATGCTCCCCAAGCTTCATTTCATCCAACTGAAAAGGTGAATTAAAAGAAGCTTCAAATACTAGACAAAGGACTTGACTCAAAATAGAGAGGGTGAAGTTGTTTCATTTTTTTTGACGAGCTTGACACAGGATAAGAACTATGTTGTTAAGCCCTAATATTGACTCATTACCCCTTAATTGGGGCATATTATATTATTAATATTATTTTATTTATGTCGTCTTTAGGCCATTAGTTGTAATTATACCTCCTAGTCTCCTATATATACCAAGGAGACATTTTCATTTTGAATCATCTTGTACTTGAAAATTTAAGTGGGGTAAAAGGAGGTTTCCCCCTCGAAGAG
>SNQJ01S0015958.1:106848-117554 GCA_010110895.2 Picea sitchensis | reverse complement strand
TTTGTACATTTTAGCTTTATGAATCGTTTTAGTTCTTAGATAAATGCTTGATTTTATTTACACATAAGCTTTATAACTTTGTGCTCATTTTCAGGTTATATTAGACAGAAAAATTATTTGAAAATACATTATATTTCTTCAATCTGCCTTTCCATTTCTTTATATTTGTTTCTTTTATTTCTGTATGACTAGGTCACGAATCAAGTTGAACAAATATTTGTGATTTTGTTACATAATTTTTGTTTTGTTTTGTTGCAGGGCACACCAAGGTTTAGTGTAGAGAATTTTGAAAAGAATAAGGTCATCTTTAAGAATATATGTGAAATAGCTTCAAAAACGCACTGCTCCCCTTCCCAACTGGCACTTGCTTGGGTTCACCATCAAGGAAATGATGTTGCGCCAATATAAGGGACAACCAAAGTGAAGAACTTAGAAGATAACATAGGTTCTCTGTATGTGCAGCTTACATCTTTGGAGATGAAGGAATTAGAATATTTGGTGTCCTCAGTTGGTGTCTTTGGAGATCGATAATGTGCTTGAAAGTGGAGAGAGAATAGAAGAATTTTATTTTTTCAAAATATGCAAATAATATATTTCTAATAGGGAGGACATCTCTTATAAGGAACAACATGCTTTTGCACTTTTTGTAGACCTCACACATTTGGAGATTTGGTATCCTCAATTGGTGCCTTTGGAGATAGATATAATGACATGGATATGGATTTCACCTAGATGAATGCAGAAACACCTCTTTTGTCTTCATGGAAAGTTATAGTATAATATATTTCTAACATGTACAATAAATTATGTCCAGTAGGGAGGGAATCGGGGAATCTCTTTTAACGAACATTATTTTTTTTCTCTTTCTGTTTTTTTGTCCTACAATAATAGAAATGCCATGCATTTGTATTTAAAAAATACTTCATGTTATAAATAACATATATGCTTTGCATTTGTATCTTAAACAAGTACTTATTACGTGATGTTGGAAGTAGAGAATTTGTAAGTATATGTTGTATGTCGGATCCATGATTAATAGTTAACAGGTTTTCACATATCAGATGAATCGACACACAATTAATTAATTGCAATTGTCTCCTTTCTTATGAGCAATATTTCATACAATCTTTGGTTTTTATGTGGTGCAATTGCTTCCATATTTTGACTCTCTATTTGTGTGATTTCTTGTATAAATTCATGCATAATCCGATTTAAGTATATGAATGTTCAATTCGTCATATAATACACATGTATATTTGTTTGAGCACCTACTTATTATGTAGAATGCAAGATTCATTACATTAATGAGAGGATCTTATCAAGTTGACACGACAACCAAGTTTGTTTGAGTACCTACTTATATGTAAAATACAATATTGATTGCATTACTCGGAGGATATTATCAAGTTAACATGACAACCAAGATCTTAAAAGCAAGTATGAGGCATCTTACATTACACATGAAGATTATTAGTGGTTAAATAGTCAATGTGACGAATGCAAGGTTGTGAGGCCACTTTTAAAGGATGAAATGACCTACAACCAATTTCCCCTCAGCTACCTTTTGAAACGTAGGCATGTTGACCAATGTTTTGGTCAGCCTCTTTATATTTTTGAGTCTTGAGTCTTGGTTGACGTTTTTGTGGTGTCTCGTCTATGTGGTGTGGTGTTTATGGTCTTCTCATATTCCATCTTGTCTTTAATTTTAGGATTTTTGGTTTTTTTATTGTTTTATTGGTTGGTTTGTTAAGTATTTTTTAAGTTATTTAAATGATATAAAGATGTTTTCATTAAAATTATTTATTTGATTTGGACTTTTAATATCTTATACTTTGTTGGTTATCCCAAACTCTATGTGGTAGTTTTTTTTTTATTTTTTATTAAACTAAATAAGTTTTTTTCTTTTTCATTATTTTTTATTACATATTCCTTTTCTCAAACTCAAAGTTTCACTTGTGTTTTATCTTTTCCAAGCTCATTCTTCTAGATGGTTTTTTTGTTTCTTGCATTAAGTCTTGCATGAGTTCCAATTTGGATCTCAATGTCCAACTTCACTATGTTATATGTCTATTTCAGGTCCATGAGTCGACACTAATCTTAAAGTTTTCTCCATGGACCCAAGAGGTGATTACTTTGTATGTTATGATTTTTTTTTTCACTAGAGGAAATAAAGTTAAGTGTTAGGGTTGCCAATATGAACCACTAGTAAGGGAAAACATCGCAGATTTTACAGGGTGATTACACAAGGAAGTTGCAAGTAGTGCACATACACAACATAATATACAAAAGAAATCTAGAATGATATATGAACATACATAGATAGAACGAGATAGAGGAGAAAAGTAGTAGTGGAGCCATCACTAGGTACTCTTAAATTATTATAACAGATCAAACACCACTTCTCCTCTCAGTTACATCTATGGTCACATCGATTTATACATTGATATGGGTGGTAGGTAGTTACAACTTCTCTAACTATCTTGGTTAGTCAACTTGTCCCGACAGTCGATTGACTCGACTACTTAGTTGACTTTTATCTACAATCGATTGACATATTACATTGGTTGACTAATTGTCTTAATCAACTAGTTGGCTAGGACCTCAAACATATCCCCTAACTTCAAATCCTTCTTCATCTCGAAGAAGAGGGAGTTTGTAGTTAGATACAATTACAAAAATTAAAAAATACCAAAATATATAATAAATGTGTGGAAGATTGTTACATTGGAATACTTGTTGGTGGTGTCAGTGTTGTTGGATTTAAGTCTACTGGCAATTCTAAAATTGAATTTGTTGGTGGTTCAAGATGATCCACTGATGTTTCCTCAATTTGATTGTGGGATTCTTGTGTAGCTTTGAGTTTTTCGGCCTAGGAGAGGTCCTCCATTTTCATGTTGGTAGTTGGTGTTGGATCTTCGGCTATGGTAGGTTGAGTGATTGATATACCTGGAGTGAAGGTGAAACTTGGTCTTGGTTATTTCTTGAATACGTCTCATTCTATCTATATGTGATTAACTGAAATTAATGAAATTAACTGCAATTAATGAAGTATTGGCTCATGACCCAATATTGTGTACTTTCTCTTTATAAATAAATGCATCTTTATCAGTTATATATTTCGAAAAGTTGTCGAGCATGATGTGAACAAAGCCTTTCACATGACTTGGTTTTATTTGAATCAAAATTGATTATTGTCGAAGTTGGCAGTGTTAATAGTGACAACCAATTATCGCACATTTTGAGGATAAGACGATTTCGACTATTCTCTCCTACATATCACTATGGCAGTTATGGAAATTAGCATGATTATTGAAACTATTTGACAAAGATAAGGTCTTGCAGTTTTGTAATTAATGCTATCAGTTTACATAACTATGGGGGAAATGATTTAAATATGTACTTCTTAGAGGAAGATATTGAGTCAAGGTTGCACGCCTACTACTAGGTTGATATTGAGTCAAGGCTGCAAGCCTACTACTGGGTTGTATTCACTAGTAAATTTGGGTCATTTTTTGATGGCTCTTTCGACGCTCTTGAGACGTTATGTCATGGATATTGTGACAAATATTGGGTCTCCAAAACATCGCTTCCCGTTCTATGGAAAGTGCGACGAACCTAAAACAACATCGCAAATGCGACAAAACTAGGAATTTGTCACACAAGTGACAAAGAAGAGATATCATCGCACGAGCGACAAAGAAGGGGTATCGTCACCAGAGCGACAAAGTAGGGAAATCGTCAAAAGCATGACAAGGAAGGGATATCGTCGTAAGAGAGACTAGTAATGAAAATCGAAGCAAGAGAGACAAGGTAGGGAGATCGTTTGATGCAGGAGCATAGTTGGAAAGCGCGTAGAGGTGGGACCACCAAACACATGAGAGTTACCTCGGAACTTCAACGTGGAAATTCAACTAATTTCGGGATCCACCTCCACTCAGTGCCGAAATTCACCTTCGAAGACACACTTGAACCGATGCTGGGTTTTCTCTTTGAAGAAAATTTTTGAAATTGTAAAACAGAGCAGAAGTTTCCACTTCGTCTCTGGAAAGTGGCCAGTCTAAGGTAGAATAGGATAATATTTAGGATAGACAAGTAGCCAGGGGAAACCCTAGAAACATTTGGAGCTATGTAAAATTTTGTAAGCCCAGTTAGCAAAAAAAAAAAGTAGGAAGAGAGAAAGTTGTAGGGGAGAACTGCGTTGGAGCAGAAAAATCTCAGTTTTTGAGTTACTGTAATTTCTATGTGTTATGTAGCCAATGGGAACTTATGAATAGAACAAAAAGGAAAATTGATCCAAATGTGTTGTGCTTGGAATGTATGTATTTTCCTGTTATTTTATGTTTTATAAACAAGTGAATGGAACTGTGAGTGGTGGCGAGTTTCAATTGTTTCTCTTCACCGAGAGCTCTGCAAGGTGTGCATCGAGCCAGAGAGAACACATCATGGATCTAAGCATTGAAATCCCTCAGGCGCAAGGAGTGCGGGGGAGATCGATGTTTGAACCAGACAAATCTCAGGAAGGATATCACTTTGGAAGTGTTGTCGAAGTTCAGGAATTCATTCCCAAGAAGAATGGAAGACCGAGTCTTCGTAGACTTAGAAGATCTCCTAAGTCAAAATCGAGTAAAATTTTAGGAGGAAGAACATCATCGAGCGTTGGATCGGGGTGGAAATTCCCGAAGGCCATCTGATTGAAGGAAGGAGCACAGGATTTAACCCTGCATAGATCCAGGAGGAGATTTCAAATTCATATCACTTCATGCCACCCACACATCACTTTGTGCCACCAACACTCCTTAAGGAAATATTGTAGCTCATTAGTCCCTTTGCAAACTTTAACTTCCTCGCATCCTCAAGACATATTAACTCAATCTTTGCAAAGATTTTTTAAATTCCCTTTTATTTACCATCACTAAATCATTTATTTAAATAATTAATTTGTATTAAATAATTTTTTAAACAAATTAATATATTTCTTTTTAAAAGATAATAATATTTTCATTTAATTTTCAATACAATAATTTCATTTAATTTTCAATACCATATATATATTATCAAGTATGTAATAACTTTTATTATTTCATTTTCTTTTTAAAATTGTTCAAAAATCATAAATAAATATAAACTAATGTAAAATAGTAAAAATCATTTAGAAACTAATATTAAATTATAAAAATCATTTTTTAATTCCATTAATATATTAATAAAAACTAATCCACTTTTGTTCATTTAAATAGTCCACATTTATTTTCTTAAATATATATTTTGTTTATTTAAATGGTTTAATGTTTGCCTTAATCTATAAAACTCAACTATTTACCCATGGACATTTCAAATTTCACTAAACTCAAATTTTTACCCATCCACATTTCACATTTCACTAGTTTTCAAAAAACAATTAATAAGAACTTAACTTAAATCCAAAAACTTAGGATTTTATTTCAATTTCTTGTCTTCAAGTTCCTCAATCACGTAGCGAAGGCGGCAACGTATCCAGCAAAGGGCTCCCTACATACGGAACTTCCAAAGGAAGTGACCATTATGATATCCATTATCTCCAAGTCCACTTTAATATGCGCACCATTGTTCCCATGGAAATCCTTAGTGTTGAATTTCTTTGAATACACCATAAGGTCGTTTATCAACCTACATGCCTCCTCAAAACCCTCTTGCCTTTTCAATTGTAATCCATTCTTGATCAATTCTTCCACTTTATCTTGCATGGATTTGTTAAAAGTAATGGAAGGAAAATACAGTTTTTCAAAAGCATGAGTGTTATCCATGTTCTTGTGCCTGCCGATAATCTCAAGAGATACCCTCTTGTATCTGAAGACATTGCTCTTGGAGGTGATTCTCACCCTCCAAAAGCCATTCGGACTCCATCTATCCAGGCGTAACCATGGACTGGGAGGAGAATATATGGCACAAATCCTCTCGCTGTGAACAACATATGCTCAGCATAAAAGCCATGCCCAACACCAGGGGCTCAAGAAGAAGAATCTGAATGTAAAACCACCAGCATTCCCATCTAGACTCTGATACATCTCTCATGTCCGTCTGCCTACATACATTAATAGGATTTCATGTTTATGTTTTCTTATGGATTTCTCCCATTTTCTTTGTCAAATAATTCTGATTTCAAGACCAAAAAACAAAATTTCTTAAAAAAATTGCACACTAGAATAAATTAAGGGCATCAAACAAGACTCTTCAATGGTAAAAGTTCAAAAATTTCAAGATACTTGTCGATATGTTCTTCCTAACCAGGGTCAGAAGTAGCCGAGAGAAGGGAGAGAATAAGCAACAATGGATATGGCTACAAAAATGAACTTAAGGAGCAAACAAACAAGTGGTCTTTACAAAATTTAAATTTCAAATTAAGGAGCGAACAATTGAGCGGGCTTTACAAAATTTAAATTCCATTAGGGATGATCGAATCATGACATGGACATCCCATCATCGTATCGTATCCTAATCTTATGTACAAATCTTATGCAGGCGATCTCCATGGAAAAACGCCATAGACAATTGTCGGATTCAATATCCATCGTGCATGGATGACAGCATGCAGCATACATTTTTATGTCTATGGGGTAGAATGCAGCAGCCCAGATAGCATCAGCTGTTGCTGGAAATCTACCTACCGGAGAAGGACACTCGGGAGGGAAGATTGCTCCCGAGTTAGCCTAGTCCCTTTCATATATGAGGATTTAAGGAAGTTTTCATCCGTATTTACGTCATCGTATGCGCATATATGGAAGCACGCATATACGAAAGGTGCATATACAGAAGTGAACATATACGGAAGCACGCATATACGGAAGGTGCATATATAGAAGAAATCATGCATATACGGAAGGTGCATATATAGACGACGTTTTCGTATATGCGTCGTTTATATATGCACCTTTCGTATATGCATCGTTCGTATATGCACTTTCCGTATATGTGTTCTTCCGTATATGTGAATATATTGAAGGTACATATACAAACGACGCATATACGAAAGCGCGCATATATGAAAGGTGCATATACAGATGACGCATATACGGAAGGTGCATATACAGAAGGTGCATATACAGAAGAAATTTACGGTAATCCAAATTCATCTTTTGTATATGTGTGCTTTCATATATGAGGATTTAAGGAAATTGTCGTCTGTATATGCGTCATCGTATGCGCATATATGGAAGCGCGCATATACGGAAGGTGCATAATGGAAGCGCGCATATACGGAAGGTGCATATACGAACAGTGCATATATATAAGGTGCATATACATTTATACGCATATTTATATGCATCATCCGTAAATGCGCATATATGGAAGCACGCATATACAGAACATGCATATACGGACGATGCATATATGGAAGCATGCATATATAGAAGAAATTTAAGGTAATCCAAATGCATCTTCCATATATGTGTGCTTTCATATATGAGGATTTAAGGAAGTTTTCGTCTGTATTTGTCGTTTGTATATGCGTCATTGTATGTGCATATATGGAAGCGCGCATATACGGAAGTTGCATAACAGAAGCATGCATATACGGAAGCGCTCATATACATAACGTGCATATATGGACGGTGCATATACAGAAGGTGCATATACGAACGATGCATATATAGAATCATGCATATACGGAAGGTGCATATACGAACGACGCATATACAGAAGCGTGCATATACGGAAGACACATATATGGAAGGTGCATATACAGAAGAAATTTACTGTAATCCAAATGCATCTTCCATATATGTGTGCTTTCCATATATGAGGATTTAAGGAAGTTGTCGTCCGTATATGCACATTTATATGCGTCATCTGTATATGCGCATATACTGAAGTGCGCATATACGGAAGGTGCATATACGAACGACGCATATATGGAAGGTGCATATACAGAAGAAATTTACTGTAATCCAAATGCATCTTCCGTATATGTGTGCTTCTTCATATATGAGGATATGAGGATTTAAGGAAGTTGTCGTCCGTATATGCACATTTATACGCATATTTATATGCATCATCCGTATATGCACATATACGGATGACACATATATGGAAGGTGCATATACAGAAGAAATTTACGGTAATCCAACTGCATTTTCCGTATATGTGTGTTTTCATATATGAGGATTTAAGGAAGTTGTCGTCTGTATATGCACATTCATGCGTGTATTTATATGCGTCATCCGTATATGCGCATATACGGAAGCGCGTATATATGGAAGACACAATTATGGAAGTGGCCAACTTCCGTATATGCATCATCCATATATGCACATATACGAAAGGTGCATATACGGACGGCGCATATACGGAAGGTGCATATACGAATGACGCATTTGTGTTTTTTCCCAAGAGCTAGTGGGAACTAACAAGGAGGATAAATTATAGGTAGAAATTTCTCAACTAGATATTGAAATGAGTATAATCCCATAATGAAGATTGGTGACTACTATTGCAAGGGATAAACATTATGAGAGGAATTGCATAATTGTGAAATAGGATTTCTATAAGAAGCATATTTAATTTCTAATTGACATTTTGATAATAAGATATCACGATAATTGTATGTGTATGATACATGTGATATGAGGGATATGTCTAGGCAGGATGGATGATGGTTGTTGTAAGTTTGAAAGGATGGTAAGTATTCTATTATGATGACCTTAAAACCTTGTGATAGGCCTTGATCACCTAAATCTATGTTATATTAGAGGTTTTCTTCAAGACCCCCTCGCAATATGACTCCTTAAGGCCATGTTGTTGTTGCATGTGAAATCCTTGGCAATATATATCACTTGAGGGGATATGGTTGAGCCTAGAAAGGTTAGTGTAGCAAGGGAGGGGAAAGTGGAATGGCTTTGTGGCAGATGCATGTTAAGTGCTAGCTCATTCGTATATGCATCTTCCGTATATGCGTCGTTCGTATATGCACCTTCCATATATGCGCGCTTTCGTATATGTGCATATATGGATGACGCATATAAATAAGCATATAAATGTATATGCACCTTCTGTATATGCACCATCCATATATGCACCTTCCATATATATGCACTTCCATATATGCACACTTTCGTTATGCACCTTCCGTATATGCGTGCTTCTGTATATGCACATACGATGACGCATATATGGACGACAACTTCCTTAAATCCTCATATATGAAAGCACAAATATACAGAAGATGCATTTGGATTACACCTTTCGTATATGAGCTAGCACTTAACATGCATCTGCCACAGATCCATTCCACTTTCCCCTACCTTGCTACACTAACCTTTCTAGGCTCATATACGAAATCGCGCATATACGGAAGGTGCATATACGAACGACGCATATACGGAAGATGCATATACGAACAAGCTAGCACTTAACATGCATATTCCACAGAGCTATTCCACTTTCCCCTTCCTTGCTACACTAACCTTTATAGGCTCAACCATATCCCCTCAAGTGATAGATATTTTTAAGGATTTCACATGCAACAACAACATGGACTTAAGGAGTCATATTGCGAGGGGGTATTGATGGAAACCTCTAATATAACATAGATTTAGGTGATCAGGAACTATCACAAGGTTCTAAGGTCATCATAATAGAATACTTTCCATCATTTCAAACTTACAACAACCATCATCCGTCCTGCCTAGACACATCCCTCATATCACATGTATCATACACATACAATTATCGTGATATCTTATTATCAAAATGTCAATTGGAAATTAAATATGCTTCTTATGGAAATCCTATTTCACAATTATGAAACTCCTCTCATAATGTTTATCCCTTGCAATAGTAGTCACCAATCTTCATTATGGGATTATAGTCATTGCAATATCTAGTTGAGAAATTTCTACCTATAATTTATCCTCCTTGTCAGTTCCCACTAGCTCTTGGGAAAAAACATAAATGCGTTGTCCGCATATGCGTCATCCATATATGGACATATACGGACGATCCATATACGGATGATGCATATACGAAAGTTGGCCACTTCCATAATGGCGTCTTCCATATATGCACGCTTCTGTATATGCGCATATACGGATGATGCATATAAATACATGTATAAATGTGGATATACGGACGACAACTTCCTTAAATCCTCATATATGAAAAAGCACACATATACAGAAGATGCATTTGGATTACAGTAAATTTCTTCTGTAAATGCACCTTCCATATATGCGTCGTTCGTATATGCACCTTTCGTATATGTGCACTTCCGTATATGCGCATATACGGATGACGCATATAAATACGCATATAAATGTGCATTTACAGATGACAACTTTCTTAAATCCTCATATATGGAAAGCACACATATACGGAAGATGCATTTGGATTACAATAAATTTCTTTTGTATATGCACCTTCTGTATATGTGTTTTTCGTATATGTGTGCTTCCGTATATGCGTCATTCGTATATGCACCTTTCGTATATGTGCACTTCCGTATATGCGCGATTTCTTCTATATAATAATAATAATAATCTATTTTTAAGGTCACGGCCAAGCCAACACACCAAATTGGTGTATGAGACCCCCTTGTTTGTGGGACAAGGGACCCCCCTCCTCCCAGCGATTTGACTGGTAAAGTCTACGAAGGTATACATACCCTACCCCCCTCTGGATTTGAACCTGTGACCTCTTAAGAGGAAACACATGTTCTTAACCATTAGGCCCAC